>JABMCL010003662.1:537500-540000 GCA_018857735.1 Alviniconcha marisindica | reverse complement strand
TTTGCTATCATAAGGAACGTCAGTCAAGTTATCTATCCAAACTACCGAGTCGATTTTCAAGTTGTGGTACGTTATATAACATGTACATAACGTTAGTCTCGTGGTCTGTTTATGCCCACCATGTCTACTCATTTATAATTAATGTGTGTGTGTGTGTGCGTGCGTGCGTGCGTGCGTGCGTGCGTGCGTGCGTGCGTGCGTGCGTGCGTGCGTGCGTGCGTGCGTGCGTGGTGTGTGTGTGTGTGTGTGTGTGTGTGTGTGTGTGTGTGTGTGTGTGTGTGTATGTGTTGTTTGCTTACCTGCTATGTTTGCCACGTTTTCCTGGCAGATTATCCATCATATTTAAACATGCATTAATCTTTGTCGGCTTGGGGCTGTTAACATTTTATGAATGATTGTGATAAATTTACGTAAGTTGCATATGCCTAAGAAACACCTGAGCGTGCCTTTCACGTTCTGACAGACCACATTACTTGTGTTTCAGAGTTTCTGTAAAGGTCTCGAGCTTACTGTAGTACCGAGAGAGAGAGAGGGGGGGGGGGAGAGAGAGGGGGAGAGAGAGAGAGAGAGAGAGAGAGAGAGAGAGAGAGAGAGAGAGAGAGAGAGAGAGAGATGCTGCACTGATAAGGAATCGCCGTGATTTAGAGTATAGTTATGCAGATCCACTTCGATCTGATCCTCTTCCCCTACACTCGTGCTTTCAATCACACAGCCACTTGTAGTTTTTTGTTTTGTTTTTGTCGCTGCGAAGGGGTGTGCGATAGCCCCCATGTGTGCAACATGGCAGTGTGCCGGCGTTTTAACTGAATCAGGAGAAGCCGCTTCTTTTTCTTCTTCTTCTTCTTCTTCTGTCTGTCTGTCTGTCTGTCTCTCTGTATCTCTGTCTCTCTGTGTCCCTGTCTCTCTTTCTCTGTCTGTCTGTCTCTCTGTTTCTGTCTCTCTGTCTCTATTTGTCTCTCTGTGTCTGTCTATGTCTGTCTGTCTCTCTCTGTCTGTCTCTCCGTCTCTCTGTCCCTGTCTGTCTGTCTGTCTGTCTGTCTGTCTCTCTTTCTATCTGTCTGTCTGTCTCTCTGTTTCTGTCTCTCTGTCTCTATTTGTCTCTCTGTCTCTGTCTCTTTGTCTCTGTCTCTGTGTCTGTCTCTGTCTCTGTCTGTCTGTCTCTGTCTCTGTCTGTCTGTCTCTCCCTCTGTCTCTCTCTTCCTCTGTGTTTTTTTGTCGGTGCCTTTGCTCCGTTAGCATGCCTTTACAGTAGGCCCGGCTACAACCTGGCCGCCTGTCTGCCCGAATTTGCCAGCGTTCTGGAAAGACATTTGGGTCAGTGTAGAATTATGGAAATACTGTAATACAACCTGCTTTGCATAGCTGAATTGGTGATGTCCTTCCCAGCCTCTGATGTTCTCAGGCGGGCCAACATTTTATCCTCCACTCCTGACTAGTGACACTGAGGCTGTCGACACCCAGGACCGCCATAAACGACATCGCTGTTAGAAAGAAACGGCTTGATGTTTCAAGTTAAAATTGTTTCTGTGTTGGTCTCTTTAAACGGGAAATTAGACAACCAGTTTTACTCGGCCATCGTTGGATGGGGTTGCACTATGAGAGACCATCGTCTGTTTTGTGACCTTCCTGGCAACGGTATCGTCACAGTGGACAGGTATCTATTGCTGGTGAACTCAATGTTTGTGCATTTTTAGGTCAATGTAAAACTTTCCTCGTGTTTCTCAGACTGTAATGACGGTGACACGCATTGACCGTATTCGTGGCCTACATCATGATTCTCGGTGGAGCGGCTGCACAGCGGCACTGACGGATCCAAGGTTGTATCAGGACCCGAGGCGGAGACAGAAAAAGAGGCCTTTCCTGCTTCCAGCACACTGAGACAGCTAGCTACTTGTCAAACGGCTACGGCAAAATTATACGTGCAGTGAATATTCTGCTCCGTGAAGCATATAGCTGCTGTTTTAAGACTGCGGCCAAAACACAGGCCAGCCTAGTAGCAAACTGAGAACCGGTGAGATGTGAAAGAGTTTACAGTCACAGCGGTGTCAAACCCCGCATTCGCGGACTGAGGTGGAGGAAGCAGGCCTAGCTAAAGCTAGTTTGTGTCAACAAACAAGCAGGGCGTGGCCGTAGAGTTGGGGGGATGACCTTTGCACTGTACGACCGAAGACTGCAACCTCGGATTTGTCAGGTTTACGACTGACGGGAACCCTCAGTGGCGGATCTCTGTCGTTGTAAATGTGCTGAGTGCATTGTAGGTGGCCTAAGTCTACTACATTTTGCACGGTACCAAGCCGTACGACTGAAGACTGCAACCTTGGGTTTTTCAGGGTGAGGGCTGGAACTCTGGCAGATCTCTGTCGTCGTCGTAACTGAATGTGCTGACCGTACAACAGCTGGCCTAAGTCCACTGCATTGACGCGCGCGGCGCAGCAGTGGGCAGTTTCAGCGGAGTGCCGCTCTTGAGGTCAGTTGCGACTCTGACACAGTGCGGCATTTG
>JABMCL010003662.1:520000-530000 GCA_018857735.1 Alviniconcha marisindica | reverse complement strand
AACCTAAAAACAGCTTCAGTTTGGGAGGGGGCGGGACTTGACTGATATTAACGATACTGTCATTTTCGGGTACCTGTGCTCTGAATGTGTCTCTTAGTTACTGGTGCTGATGTTCAGTTGTTTACGCTGCGCGGCCAGGTTATTTCAGCCGGTAAAGGCGGCTGAAGTTGCTCAGTGTAACAGCAGGGATGCTGATACTGTCCATGGTCTCGGCACGGTACGACTTCACCACTACTGCTACTAACACCGCACTGACTCACTGAGCTGCATCGACATGACACGCGCTACTACACGCACTACACAAACACTGAGACATTCATGGCGGTTTCACTCCACACACGCGCTACTACACGCACTACACAAACAGACATTCATGGCGGTTTCACTCCACACTGACGCGCTACTACACACATTGCACAAACTGACAGACATCATTTCATGGAAGTTTCACTCCACACACGCGCTACTACACACACTACACAAACAGACATTCATGGAAGTTTCACTCCACACACGCGCTACTACACGCACTGCACAAACAGACATTCATGGAAGTTTCACTCCACACACGCGCTACCGTACACACACTACACAAACAGACATTCATGGAAGTTTCACTCCACACACGCGCTACTACACGCACTACACAAACAGACATTCACGGAAGTTTCACTCCACACACGCGCTACTACACGCACTACACAAACAGACATTCATGGAAGTTTCACTACACACACGTGGCCACTTGCCGACCCGGCTCCACGTCTTGCACTCTAACAATTATCACGTCAGATACTCCACCCAGCGACTGATTCGGCGATGGCTGGTAAGACTGCTCGTCACACGCTCCGATGCTGAATCTGTTTCCTCATTTTTTGTACATGAAACACGCATTTCCATGGTCTGTTTTGTTGTGCTTTTGAGTGGGCAACTCGCGTTCTGGCTGTCACGCCAATGTTTGCTGGTTTTCAGGTCGCAAAGGTGCATAATCCAGCGTGGTGAGCGTCGGACTTTTCCCCACCCCCACCGCACCGATTCAGCGAGCTGCCGCGTATAAAGAGCTTCAAACTGGCGCGAGTGGCAGAGGCAGGCGATAGCGCTAGAGAGCAGCACGTGATCATTCCAGGAGTAGAACACAAGTTTTTCGAAGAGGAGCTGAACAAAATGGAGCAGCACGGTTCCGGTGTAGACTCCGTTGTGGTTCTAGCTGTCGACAACAGCCCCCACAGCGAATTTGCCTTCAACTGTGAGTATAGTCCTGCGGACAGAAAGTCCGACTGCTGTTTGTTGATCGTTGGCATTTTGTGTCAGTCACTGAGCTGCACGTCTGTACTGTTTGTTTGCATGCGGTTCTGCCGGCTGTCGATTTACTGAAGTAGTCGTTGCGTTTCAGAGCTTCGTGTTCGTGCTTTGCTGGCGGCACATGTTGGCTGTGCCTGTGCCTGCGTGCGTTTCAGTGAGTGCGCGTGTGTGTGTGTGTGTGTCCCCGAGTAGTGTGTGTGTGTGTTGCGTGCGTGTGTGTGTGTGTGTGTGTGTGTGTGTGTGTGTGTGTGTGTGTGTGTCGTGTGTGTGTGAGTGTGTGTGTGTGTGTGAGTGTGTGTTTGTGTGAGTGTGTGTGTGATGAGTCGTGTAGTGTGTGTGTGTGTGTGTGTTGTGTGTGTGTGTGTGTGTGTGTGTTGTGTGTCGTGTGTTGTGTGGTGTGTGTGTGTGTGTGTGTGTGTGTGTGTGTGTGTGTTGTGTGTGGTGTGTGTGTGTGTGTGTGTCGTGTGTGTGTGTGTGTGTGTGTGTGTGTGTGTGGTGTGTGTGTGTGTGTGTGTGTGTGTCACGTGTGTGTGTGTGTGTGTGTGTGTGTGTGTGTGCGGCGTGCGTGTGCGTGAGTGTGTGTAGCGGTAAGCATTATGATTAGCGCGCTCTGGTCACTCGCTTGGCGGGTCTGCAAATGCAAGGAACGGTCCGAGACGCTGACGGAATGCGGAGAAAGCAATAGTAAGAAAGAAGGATAGAATGCCGCACGGGACTTGTCGCTTGCATGAATGGAAGCCCATACACACACAATGCGAATATACGAAGCAAAGCAGCAAAACCGGTACTGGCGAAAACCCAAGCCAGCTGCCGTGAACTTCTATTCTCAATAGTAGCGTTTATTGACTTTTCTCAGTGTCTCTGTCTCTGTCTCAGTCTGTCTGTCTGACTGTCTGTCTCTGTCTCTCTCTCTGCCCCCCTCCCCTGCCTCCTCAGACGCCCTCCTCAGTCCCTGCCCCACCCCCTGCCACCCCTTACCCCCAACAGACACACTGACCTTATCCAATGTAAGCTGCTAATTACTCTATATTGGTTTGCGTCTGTCTGTGTCTCTGTCAGTGTCTGCATGACTCTCTCTCTCTCTCTGTCTCTCTTTGTCTTCCTCTGTCTCTCTGTCTCTCTTTGTCTCAGTTTCTGTCTCTGCCGCTCTGTCCGTCTCTCTCTCTCTCTCTCTCTCTCTCTCTCTCTCTCTCTCTCTCTCTCTCTCTCTCTCTCTCTCTCTCTCTCTCTGTGTGTTCTTTGTGTGTCAACAGTTTGTGCACGCAGAACGTATGCCCCTTCCTCTCCCCTTCTATAAGGCGCTTCCTTCTGGGTATTTAACCTACCCGTCGGGATTACGCGGCCTTCCGCAGTCAGACCCTGCAACATGAATTCTGAACAATCCTCGACATTGGAACAGTCGAAGTTTTGCTTACTGGGGCGGGAAGAGGGGGCTGGTTACCTGCCGGGAGGTGATGCGTAAAACTGATGTATGGTGTACCGTCGGGAAAAATGCCATGCAGTGTTTCACTTGGGTGTACGGTTTCTTTTGTTGCACAAACACTGTTGTTGATAGTGCTGTCTGACCAGGGTCTACGGTCGGTTTGTTGTGTGTTGCACAGACACTGATACTGTGGTACGTCGTGGTCCACAGTACAGAACAAAAGCACACGCCGAATAGGCCAGTGCAAGTTTACACCTCGTGCTCTCGGCTACGTGTTGTGACTATCGGTCGGCGTGAGTCATACAAACTTTACAGGCCTACTGGCGATAGATACCTGCAGGCGCATAGATTCATTTGATAAGGTGGCGCATGCACGCACGCACACCGGCACACACACCCACACACACCCCACACACACACACACACACACTCTCTCTTTCTCTTTCCTCTCTGTGTGCAAGGAGTGAGGAATTTCCTTCTCATGTGTCAGGTTCATGCAAAGAAACGATCACAGTCATTTGCATAGATGTAACGTGGATGGGCTAAGTGCCTTAAACTGCATCCAGTCTGCTCTCACCTGGGAGAATGGACTGTTCCTACTGTTTACATTAGTATACTATAGACCTGCCTCGCTGGTGTCTTCCTCTAACTCAAGTCTGTTTGTTGTCCGTTTACGTTGTGTGTTGAGTTTTGTATAGTCAGTACACTCGTGTGTGCGGGTACCTATGTGTTGTGTGTGTGTGTGTGTGTGTGTGTGTGTGTGTGTGTGTGTGTGTGTGTGTGTGTGTGTGTGTCCACGCTTAGAATAGTATCTACGGACAAGAGTTTGCGCTTGATAAATACTTTATTATTTTATTATTATATATATAGCAGTAGAGGGTGTTTCTGCTAGCGTGTGTCTGGAGTTGCGTGGAGTCGTCAGCATTGCTTCTTCAGTGTTTCTGTTACTGCCGTTAGCGTGTCGGTTTGCCAGTGGTTATATTGTGCTTTAATTACCAAACCAAAAGATGTTTGCAACTGATTATATTAGAAAACGAAAATGTGCCATTTTTTAAAGTCGTGTCCGGGCACAAATTTAAGATTGCAATGCTGATCATTGCTTGCGGACCTGGACAGATGTGAGTGGATAATTAGTGAGTTTGAAATTGAAGGTATGGAATACTCGAAGGCATGGTATATGTATCGGTTTTCAACCTTAAAATGCCATCTGAAATGCATGTGATTGTGGAGGGTGTATTAGTTATTACATACCTTTTAGGACAGCTGTTCTTTATGTGTTATACCTCCTTCTGTTTTGAATGTGTTTAACTTAATTTACCTACATTACTTAATGTGGCAGAGCTGGTCTGAGCGAATACAGATTTCCGTTTAATTATAGTGATTGCAACGGACCATACAGTATTTTGAATTGAATTTGAATTTGAATGTCTGGTTAGGCTGTGATTCCGGCTGTTCTGAGCTTGCCCCCCTCCCCCCTCCCCCCAGCCCCCTTGCAAATATTTTCCCAGTTCAGCGCATTTTGGAGATGTTGAATATTACTTGGGGAAAGGGAAGATCTTGACGGGCATTGAAGATTATTAACCCGAATTTCAGTGCAAATAAAGCGGCGCGGCATAAACAAACAAGAAATAATAAGTAAGACGTATTTTGATACAATGTCCAACGAACGGAGGTACAGTCCACCGGAGTGTAACCATACAGCCCACGTCGGCGTGTCGCTGTGCCGTGTGCTCTGCGCACTAATTTTCCTCAAACTCAATAGCAGACAGTGAACGCTTATCTTAATCCCTTTAACGTGGTTTGGTTTTCACGACGAGTAACGTAGGGTTCAGCATCTCAGCCTTCACCGCTGACGTCAAATTTCTTCACGGCTGAAGTGTGTTAGACTGCTGATCAGACACAACGAAAAGACGACGCAACTGCTAAGTGCTCGAGATAAAATCCCTCAGGGAGACTTTGTCTCTTATTTGTAAGCTGATGGCGTTCCTCTTTGTCATTATCGCAACGCTTAGGCGACTGTAGAAGCGACGCTTCGATGCTGAGATAAAATGGACGAGGTTTTTCAGCTACGGTTAATGCATGCGGCAAACACGTCTGATAAGCAGAAAAGAAAACGATGTCACAGTTTAACAATTGTCACGGTGTCATATATTTTGCTATGCAGGTTTATGTAGAAGAGAGAGAGAGAGAGAGAGAGAGAGAGAGAGAGAGAGAGAGAGAGAGGAGAGAGAGAGAGAGAGTCATTTGCATCGAGTGTGTGTGTGTGTGTGTGTGTGTGTGTGTGTGTGTGTGTGTGTGTGTGTGTGTGTGTGTGTGTGAGAGAGAGAGAGAGAGAGAGAGAGAGAGAGAGAGAGAGAGAGAGAGAGAGAGAGAGAGAGAGAGAGAGTCGTCGAGTCATTAGCATCGAGAGGATGTGGGAGAGAGAGAGACGGACGGACGGACAGACAGACAGACAGACAGACTGACTGACTGACTGACTGACTGACTGACTGACTGACTAACTGACTGACTGACTGACTGGACGGACGGACGGACGGACGGACGGACGGACGGACGGACGGACGGACGGACAGACAGACAGAGAGAGACTGCAAGTTGAGACAGAGCAGCAAGGCATTTCAGTTGCGAGTTTGTATTAAGGGGACTTTTGTTCCTTGTTCGGTGGTCACAACAATACAATACTATGTTGCCTAGTGTCAGTACAAACTATAGTTGCACTAGGAATGTTTCGTGGTGCCAGGTACTATCATCCCACATTCACGCCAGCCTTAAAACATTAACTAACACAGAGGAGTTAAAGGAACAGGGACTATGGTCAGAGGTTAATGTAGGAATTGGAAGGAAGGGGTCCCTGACTAAGGGTTAACGTGATTAGTCGGAGGAAAGTGAGCCATGGTACATAGTTTAAGGAAGGGGGTCCACCACCAATGGTTACCATGATTAGTCGAAGGAAGTGGGCTCATGATAGGAGGGAGTCTGTGATGAGTAGTTTAAGGATGGGAGTCTGTGATCGATGGACTGGGCGTAAAACACCAAATTACTTACTTACTTACTGTGATCGATGGTTAACATGAATGACAGAAGGAAAGGGGTCCGCCTTGATCTTTTGGTAAAACAGAACAGTGGAAGGAGGTCCATGTTAACTGGTATACAAAGAATATCCGAAGGAAGGGGAGTCGATCGTGACTGTCATGTAAATGAGTAAAAAAAAATCTCCACGTATTCCCACTACAGCACAGCACGCCCCCCCCCCCCCCCCCCTCCACCTCCCCTCCCCACGATGTATAAACGTTTGTTACGACAGCATGTGGATGAAAGATGACGGCGGAAGTAAAGTTATTGATTTTTCAGTTTTGAGTGAAGCAGTTGCCGCTCTACTTCAATCCGAGGTGCTGCGTAAAACTGATGTGCACTGACATTGTGACAGCGCTCCCCCCCCCCCAACACACACACACACACACTCCCCTGCAAATTATCTGTTGACCCGTGCTGTTTTTCTCCTGGGACTTGCCACTAGGAGTACAGTGGGTTGACTGACCTGAGTTGACCTGTGCCGAGCACTAAAGCAATCTAACGCTGCGATAGGAAAATCTGGACCCTTGATGCGGACGAAGCCCTTGACCTTTGCCACTATGGGCTCAATAATATTATTTATGAAGTTTAGGTTGTGTCCATGCTCATGCAGTCGCGCTGACTGCATTCTGTTAGTAGTATAGAGGCGTGTGAGTGAGCTGTGCCTTGAAATAGAACACTGGATAATATTTTGAATTTAAATAATATTATGGGGGGAGGGGGGGGGGGGGGGCGGCTTTATTGTGCAAATAAAAAGCTTTATAGGCGCCAAATTAATAGGAGTTTTGTAAATCGTCGAACACGCTTGAGAAGGCGGTTGTAAGAGTGAGGAGGGAGACAAGGAAGGGGGTGCGGGGGCTTACTGTCATGATTATCCTGGTGTTAACCAGGCCCGGGAACTGAGGCACCTGCAGTGTTTGTCAAGTAATTAGAGCGACACTCTCAAAGACGCATCTTTGAAGCGTATGATTCTATGAAGCTCAGCTGTGTGGTTCCAGCCTTCCCATTGGGCCAGTAACACTCCCAGATGGGGTTCGAACCCAAGGCCTTCCGACCCGTGTCCGAAGCGATGACCACTTCGCTACGGGGGTCGGTTCATTTATAATTTTGTGTGGTCTAACTGTGGAAGGGTTCAGCAGAATGTCCCATCATGGTAATCTTGTTTTGGAGTTCTGTCTTATTTGTTTGACTTTGTCCCGCTTTTCTCTGTGTGCCTTGCTGTCTTAGCGTGCTTTTTAGGCTCATTCGTTTATTGAGTGAATTTGATATCATGATAAAAGGTTTATGCTTTGTATATTGATGAATAATAAGATTGATTTGATTTGATTTGATCTTAGAGAGAGACAGAGAGAGAGAGAGAGAGAGAGCGTACAACGCAATAAAACAAGACAAAGTAAGATCCAAACACACAGAAGGTTAAAAAGACCGCTGGTTTTAACAGGACAGCACAAACGGTAAACAGTAAAAATAGTCTGCTTATCCTGTTTCAGTTACTGGTGCTAGTCTGTCTGGAAATGGAGAAGGAGGGTAAAAAAATAATAATAATGAGGTTTTGGTAATTGGCGGGGTTTTGAGTTTTGTGTTTGTTTTTTGTTTTCTATAATGACAAAGTAAGAATGGACGATTTTTCTCTTTTTCTCTGAAAAAAGTCATTTCAAAGAGGGTTGAAAACTACATAATTTTGAATCAGAGAGAAATTGATAAACTAAATGTACTAACTGGTGTTAGTAAGTGGATTTAAAGGAATACACACTTTGACCACGCAGATGTCAGTGTAAATTATTTGTCGGTAAAAGTTTTGTTTAATCAGCTTACGTACTTGCGTGAAGCGATTCTTTAACACAACGTCTACAAGACCCCCGAAAACAGATACATACTGTTCTAGGAAAGCAACCCGAAAGTTCTTCGAAGTGATCGTGGTTACCTTTTCGTAATAACAGCGACCGTCAACGTATCACATGTTCACTGGCTGGTGGCCTGGGCGCGGATCCGTGTCTGACGAATTAGCTTTGCCCGTGGATGCAAACTCTTTGAAGTTACCTCACTCCCATCCCTTATTACCTTGCCGATTCTCCTGTCTGTTGCTTCAGGCACTCTTGTTATATTTATAGGAGCACAAATTGGACACTGCTAGCGACAGTCGCACAAACTGGAGTCTGCTAGCGACACAAATCGGAGACTGCTAACGACAGTCGCACGAACTGGAGACTGCTAGCGACACAAATTGGACACTGCTAAGCGACAGTCGCACAAACTGGAGACTGCTAGCGACACAAATTGGAGACTGCTAACGACACAAATTGGACACTGCTAGCGACAGTCGCACAAACTGGAAACTGCTAGCGACACAAATTGGATTGATCTAGTCTGTCTAGCGAAACAGATTAGAGATTGCTAGCGAAACAGACTAGAGACTGCCAGCGAAACAGACTAGAGATTGCCAGCGCTGTAAGCACACCACTTCGGTGGATATTCAAAAACGTGCTATAAAATAGCTTTTGACTCATGTAGAATCACATGCGAGCGCAGTGAGTCTGCTCGAGAGCGTAGCATAGCGCTGTATAAAAGCGATCAACAACAACAACAAATTGGGACTGCCGGCGATACAAATTGGAGACTGCTAGCGAAACAGAGTAGAGACTGCCAGCGACACATACTGGAGACTGTTAGCGGAACAGAGTACAGACTACCAGCGACACATACTGGAGACTGCTAGCGAAACAGAGTACAGACTACCAGCGACACATACTGGAGACTGCTAGCGAAACAGAGTACAGACTACCAGCGACACATACTGGAGACTGCTAGCGAAACAGAGTACAGGCTGGCAGCGACACATACTGGAGACTGCTAGCGAAACAGAGTACAGGCTGCCAGCGACACATACTGGAGACTGCTAGCGACATAAATTGAGACTGCCAGCGACGCAGATTGGAGACTGCTAGCGAAACAGAGTACGGACTGCAAGCAACACAGACTGGAGACTGCTAGCGACACAGACTAGAGACTGCTAGCGACACATACTGGAGATTGCTAGCGAAACAGAGTACAGACTGCCAGCGACACATACTGGAGACTGCTAACGAAACAGAGTACAGACTGCCAGCGACACATACTGGAGACTGCTAGCGACACAAATTGAGACTGCCAGCGACGCAGATTGGAGACTGCTAGTGAAACAGAGTACGGACTGCAAGCGACACAGACTGGAGACTGCTAGCGACACAGACTGGAGACTGCTAGCGACACAGACTGGAGACTGCCAGCGACACAAATTGGGACTGCCAACGACGGAAATTAGAGACTGCTAGTGACACGTGCTATAGTCTGTTGACGACACAAACTGCTAGCGACACAAACTGGAGTCTGTTTAGCAACACAAATTGGATATTGGTAGCGACACAAATTGGAGCCTGTTAGCGACACAGACTGGAGACTGCTAACGACCTAGAGACGATCCCCTGTGCTGAGAAGCCAGAGCTCACAATTTCTCTCTTTTGCTTGCTCATGGGATAAGGCGGAATAAAGCTGTGCCTGCTACGCCTGCTGCTAAGAATATTTGACACGCAGGCTTGTGCGACTTCTCATTGTATAACAAAGCTGTTCAAAGCCGCCATTAAGCTGCACGAGCATGCAACCAAACGTATAATTTATAATAAACCTATATTGATCATACCAGGTTTCAATCGGGTCAAGGCTTGTATGCTGCGACATGCGAACTCCCTGTCAGGGCCAGAAAAAAACAGTGTCAGAACTGACGAGTTTCGATCGTCTAAAACAATACTGAATTATAAATACTTGATATTTTACGTTCACTCAACCGGGAATGTCATCGGTATCACTGTTGGTAACACTGAGTGTTAGGGCAAACAGTCAAGATGCATCCAGTCACAAGCAAAATTTTCGCTCATTGATCCTGACACGCGCGGCGTTTTCTGAAAAGAGCTGAAAGGTTGGGGGCGAGGAAGGTTAGTTAGTAATTGGATCTTAACGTACTGTTCACCGCACAGGGTTACCTCGGAACGATCAAACTCTCTGTCACAAGCAAACACATATTTCAACTCTTCTCATTTGTAAACTCTTACTCAAGTCAAATGTACAAAATCGATACAAACACATAAAACTAAACATACATTCACAAACATCAAACACAAATTTTCGAAGAGTTCTAGTCCCTTCATTATTACCCTAATTGTTACATGA
>JABMCL010003662.1:500000-515000 GCA_018857735.1 Alviniconcha marisindica | reverse complement strand
TTCGTCGTCCGTGCCGGGAATACTGCCTTCCCGCTGCATTCAACTGCATTTCACCCCAATCCTTATATAAAATATTTAAAAACAACTATAAAAAAATAAATATGAAAAAAGAGTAATAAAGTGGCGTGTGTCACGAACAGTGAATCAGGCTGTCACTTAATTGTGACCTGATGAATTGTGTTTCGCCTTGCTATGACCTCCACGGTTGACTGGGCATTATTTATCAGTAAACTAATCAACCCTACTCCTGCCTATACCCATCCCACCAACTTGACGTCCAGTCTGCCCGGACGTTTCTGAGACTGTCAGCCCAAAGTGATTGATCTGGTACTGACATTACACATGGAGTATCTGAGTCAACAGGCATGTGACATCAATTGTTGACCGTGTGAATCGAAAATATGTAGCATCGTATTCCTGGGCCTCGTTATAATGTGACACTACTTGGGCTGGTGAGATGCTTTTTTGTTTATATTTCACTACAACTACCAGTCTTTCTGTCTGGCACTTACGAGAATGGTATTGCTGTATTTTATAGTAAGTTTATGCTTCCGTGGATTCCGATCGCATGCGTTGCCATTCTGTTCCATCATTCTCGGTCATTGTCAAATTCTCCGGGTAGTCCAAAGAGAGCGCTACTACTGTAGCGAAACAACGAAAAAAAGAAATATTAAATGTTTGTGCCTTAGCCTTATATATTTATATCAACTTTGATTTGTGTTTGAGCATTTGTTTTTGTCTTATTTTTGCCTTTATTTTTGTCTTATATATAAAGTGTGGTAGTTATTTATTAGTAGTACTCATGTACTTGTTCATAAGGAATGTCGTGTGCGAATGTAACTTCGTTTCTAGCCCCCATGGGCAAAAAGCTCAATAAAACCTTGAACCTTGTTTCGATGCGCGCGCGCGCCTGTTTTGTTGTTGTTGTTGTTGTTGTTGTTGTTGTGTGTGTGTGTGTGTGTGTGTGTGTGTGTGTGTGTGTGTATGTGTGTGTGTGTGGTGTGAGAGAGAGAGAGAAGAGAGAGAGAGAGAGAGAGAGAGGAGAGGGGAGGAGAGAGGGAGAGGGGTGTGTGTGTGTGTGTGTGTGTGTGTGTGTGTGTGTGTGTGGTGTGTGTGTCTGTGTCTGTGTTCATGTTTTCGTATGACATGTGTTCGTCGCTTAATGATGAAGCACTGCGAGATATGCAGGATCAGGAAAAGTGGTGACATTCTCCGGGCCTTTTGAGTGTCTTCCTTCTGTTACTGTCAGAAAGCTGATTGGGCACGCATGCTCCTCGGTGTCGCGTGCTTCATACCATGGCCGTGAACCTCCCTCCGCCCAGACTGAAAGGGGCAAGCGTAACTAACGACAGTGGTCAGTGTCAAATCCCTCTTGGGACGTCAGTGGCGACAGGACATAGGACTTTTAAAGAGATCTCCAGACACTGATTTCCGCAAGCTGTATACGCTGCGGTCCGCCCGAAAGTTGCGCTCGTCTGTCTGTCGAACGCGTTGAACTTTTACGATGAGAAGCAATCCCACGCGAGCACACGCTGTTCTGAGAGCATTTACCATTGTGTGTTAGACTAATGCTGTAGTAACTGATTTATTCATGTTTTGGGTTGATCATCCGTCAAGATTTCTGACGGTATTAACGTGGGCAGATGGGCACGCAGGCGTACGCACACACACGTACTCACGCAAAGAAAAAAGTCAGGCATTTTCAGGCAAACCATGAACCAGCAACATTGCTTTA
This sequence comes from Alviniconcha marisindica, assembly GCA_018857735.1. Classification (NCBI taxonomy): domain Eukaryota; kingdom Metazoa; phylum Mollusca; class Gastropoda; family Provannidae; genus Alviniconcha; species Alviniconcha marisindica. The sequence continues at coordinate 513,265 of JABMCL010003662.1, read as the reverse complement.
TTAAAGCTGCCTTCAAGACGCACCTGTTTAATAATTATTTCTAAACTGTTTTTCACAGCCGTGCCTATCCAAACATACTCCTCATTTAAGTCACAATTGAAAACCTACTTGTTCTCCCAAACCTTCCAACAGAACCCGGTTTTTGTTGCTCTCTGAAATTGATTTGCAATCACGGGATGTTTCGATGGTCCATGTATTGCTGCATTGCATGTCTGGGTTGCACTGATTGTTCCGGGATGTGTGCATGTTTGCCTGCGCTTTGCTGTTGACGTTGGATCGTCTGGTATATGCATGTTTTATGTATTGATTCTGATGTCCATTCTTGTTTTGAATTGTGAAGTGCTTTGAGCCAGTCTAGTTGAATTAGGCGCTATATAAGAGTTACGTATTATTATTGTTATTATCCTCTCGTCCGACGCGTGAGTGTGTGCGTGCGTTTGAGCGTGCGCTGGGCGTGCGTGTGTGTGTGTGTGTGTGTGTGTGTGTGTGTGTGTGTGTGTGGTCAGTGTTATTGTAAAGCACCCTGTGCTCCCACCGTGTGCGGTAGATGGGCGCTCAAGAAATCCTCTGTATTTATTTATATGTTTTGAACATAAATTGTATGGCTGAGTGATTTTAGTCCTCGTCCGCTGTTGTACATATTATTTGTCCGTTCGTCGCGATAAGTCGACTTTGATCCCTTTGTCACTTGTGTCGCGTTGGAAAGGGTTGAATCCCATGTATGAATAAATGTGGCATTTGGAACGGGCGAAATGGGACGCGATGTCCCTGTCCGTTTTAACTGTGCCACATTTCACCTTTAGGGTCCTCCAGGGCATCGTTACACCTACGTAAGTCTAATTAATAGTGTTCTGTCCTACACACCGTATCCATTGCCTCGTGGTCAGCAGTGTTTATTGTAATCCTGCTCTGTAACAACGACACGAACTCCGGCCGAGGATGGGGTAGCGCAGACGCAGAAATTCAGGTCCCTTCTGCTGACAACCCAGAGGCTGGTTGGTCTTTGGTTAAACGGGTTTAACGCCAAGTTGTCTCCGAAAAGATACTGGCGGGGACCGAGATTCCAGGAGGTGGGGGACGAGGGAGACAATGCCTAACGTCACACAGTCGGCACCACCAGAATGACTCCTGCATTAAGATGGGCAGCGATGAGAGCCATTTTAATGTTTTATTAACTGGGTGTGTGTGTGTGTGGTGGGGTGGGGGGGGGGGGGGGGGGGGCAAAGTCACAAGACAATATCCACAAATCACAATTTTTGAAGAGAAAGGAGAGCCAAAGCGGTACCGAACCGAGGTCCTTCTGCTTACCAGCTTAACGCCTTACCGCTAGACCAAACTGGCTCACAAACCCAGATCCACCCTAGGTTCTCTCTTTTAAGCTTGGAGTAGATAAGGATTCAGCTATGCCTGCTTTACCAACTGCTAGGAATTCTACGTTTATAGATTCTACGTTGACAGCATTCGTTCTACTTCAATTTTAAATTCGCTTTCCTATGTAATGTAGCACACAGTGAACCAGATTTGTACGTGCATGGTGAACGGAGTTTGGTTCTGATGTGAGCTTCGCGGTTGAGTGACGTTAATATATCAGGTACCAACAACTCGCTTGACATGAAAAGACACGAAACTCGAATTTGTCAGGCCCCTCATGTAATCATTGTTTACTGTTCAAGTGGAAGTTGTTGAACCATATAATGTCCACGGCATCACCAGTTCTGCATATATATATATATATATATATATATATATATATATATATATATATATATATATATATATATATATATATATATATCCAAAGAGTATAGAGCTAAAGCATGCGTTGTTGTACTATTGTCTCTCTTATCTGACTCATAGATTGCTGCCTGTTGCTGTTTCCCAAACCTCGACGTGCAAGACTCAATCCTGTTTTGTACATATCTAAAGAATATAGGGCTAACGCATGGGTAGTCGTAGTATCTCTGATGTGTAATTCTGTCTTTCTCATTTGACTCCTAGTTGCTGCCTGCTGTTCTTTTTCCCAAACCTCGACGCACAAGATGCAGCGAAGCCGGGTTTCGCTTTGCGCTGCAAGAACATGAACATTTTTTCTGCAGCTTCGCGGAGGCAGCGTGGCTGAGCAGACCTGTTCGTTTAATTATATATACAACAAGAGTTGTTGTTCTCTTGCCAAAACTGTTGAAGTCATTACGTGACTTCTGACTCGCGCGCGAGGGGCGGGAATAGCTGTTGATAGAGCGTCCGACTGAAAATTAAGCCAGGGGCAATACTGACGCGGGTTTCAGTCCCAGGTGCGGCAAGGGATTTTTCTCCCAGAATCAACTTCCAGTGCCAGCTCTCTTACGGTGTCCGTACAACCGCCGTGTTCAATCGCATGCATCAACATCTGTGCCCACCATAACAATCCCAAACACGCGCAGCCATACCATTGTTTGTACACACCAAAATACGGCACATACTGATAGGAATGGGTAGCGCTGCACTTGCAGCTGCTGTGCCTTACCCAGGTGAGGCGACCCGAATTTCCCGCAGGGGACAAGGAAGTACTTAAAAAAAGTAGACCAAAAAAAAAAAAAAAAAAACAGAGAGAAAGATACAGGTGTCTGTTGATGTGTTCGCGTAGCGTCTTTCGAATGCTATGAAATCCCTTTCCTTGGTGGTTATACAAGAGTACTATTATCACGCAACTAATTTGCGTACACGAAGTAGTTCATCTAAAAGACCCATTTAAAAAAAAAAAATATATATATAGAAGTGCATTCATTGACAGTTGCTAATATTTGTGATGTTGAAACAGTATCGTCACGGCAGCAGTAGCTCCTGAGTATAGCTACTACCAGTAAGAGTACCAGTTGTTACGGGTACAATACTTAGCACTGGCATTGGCAGTAGCGGTTGTCTGGTTGTACGTGTGGCTCAACATAAGATAGAAAGCAAAGTATATATATATATATATAATTTATACTATAATTTGCTTTCTATCTGAACAGTGATTAGTTCTCATTGACTGATAGGAAATTGATAGCCTTTTAACTTTGTGAGAATGTAACATATATTTTTGGTGTACACGGTTCAGAGATGTAATAGGTCTGGAGTTTATGTACATTTGTCTGCATGGATTGTTTGCTTGTTTGTTCGTTTGCTCACTCCCTTTGTTTTTGTTCTTAAAATGATCAGGATAATGACGACGGCGATGGTAACGATGATGATGACAGTATTAATTATTACCCTACCCTATGTTGCTAGTAACATTAGCATTGGCCTGTGTGTTTAAACTCCGTTCTGTTCCCAGAACGAGAATCCGCTTACTGTCATACTGATCCTGTGTATGATCCGTCTGTTGCAGATTACGTAAAAGAGGTGCACCGACCCAATTACAAACTGCACGTGATTCACAGCTCGGAGGCCTGGGCCAACATGAGTGTGCACCCCATGGATGGTGGTAAGAATCCACGCAAGCTGTTTGGTAGTAGTGGTAATGGTGATCTATGGTGTGTATATTCTTTTGGGTGAGATGGGGGAAAAAACCGAAGTTTCCCGAGTGCACGCTTAAACTACAGGGCAATGAAGAAAGGGAAAACTGCAGGTGGGGTGGGTGGAACGCCACGGGGACACTGGTATAAATCATTCTAAGAAAAACATCGCTTAGTTGTGAGACTGTACCATGGGTTTGTTCTTGCTGATTTTTCTCGTGGGAATATTTTACCCCTAGACGGTGACATTTCATAATTATTAGGTCTCGAAACTTTAGGAAAATGTAAGAAATAAGCTTCTGTGTCTAAAGCTAGCTGAAGGCGAAAAAGAAAGAAGAAAAAAAAAGGCCGATGTTGTATTCCCCAACAGAGCGCGTGCTGGCGTGAATAGTGAGGATTTTTTCCTGCGATTCTATATCTCAAAAGGTTTTACACGCTACCAGCTGTGCGTGTGGTTCGACTTGATGAAGTCGGGATGGGAGGGTGCATTAGAATAACTGTGTCCGTCTGTCCATCTGTTCGTCCGTCTGTCTGTCCGTGTGTCCGGATTTTGTCCGGACTATATCCTCTGATCTCCTCAACCTTTTGTAAGCGGAATGTAGTCGGAGAAAAAAATGGTTTGCTGTCTTCAAAACCACGGTCACTGTGACGGCTATTGATTATATGATCAAAATGTGACTGTTTCTTCCATATCGTCTGAACTGCTAATTTTTTTGCAAACAAACTTGGTCCGATGGTACATTGATTATCATAAGCAAATGTGTCCAATGGAAAGATTGGATTGGTGAGCCAAGGTCACAGCAAAGGTTCAATCTTTCATTGGTATCGGATGATGTTTTCGGAACTGCTGAACCTTTTGTAACCAAATTTGGTACAGTGATACACCATCATGAGCCGGAGTGAGTTGCTACCAAGTTCAAGGTCACAATGAGGGCTCGTGTAATCGAAGTAGGACTGCATGTTACTACCATATATTAATTTTTTGTCTTTATCAAAACATCCTTGGCATTGCCTGATAGCAAAGCTGACAGGCAGATATTGATAAAGGTTGTCGTCGGCGGTTCAGTGCCTTAGCAGGTACGAACATCGACTACTGGAAGAAAATAACGAGGGTAACTAAGAGGTCGTTGGCTGTTGGTGGCCGCTTGAGCTGGATTTGACTGCTTGAGCCTGGCGGAGTGTCGACAGGTCACGCACAAGAGCTGACTTGGCCACACAGAGAGAGAGAGAGAGAGAGAGAGAGAGAGAGAGAGAGAGAGAGAGAGAGACAGAGACAGAGACAGAGACAGAGGGACAGACAGACAGACAGAGAGAGAGAGAGATAGCCACAGGCGCCGACGTGGAATCACTTCTAATGTCCAATTGTTCAGCACCGCATTTGCTCCATCTTTGAAAAACAAAATTTGTGTGGCAGTTAGCGAAACAGCACTAGAGAGGAATGGGCGGGGGGAGGGGGGGGGGGGGGGAAGAAGTCGGAATTCTAAAAAAGAAATGGGTTTTTGAACTGACGCCTGAAGCGCTCGATGCTTTCAGCTTGCCGGATGCTCTCAGGAAGATTATTCCAGTTATGGAACAGCGTTTTGGAAATATCTAGCTGCTCAGACTTTTTTTTAACTTTTTTTTTTTCGTTTTCTGTTTCTGCTGGTGTTTGCGGCAGTCTTGACTTCGAAGGAGAGCGCAACGAGCGAGAAGGCAAATACGGTGTGTTGATCTCTTGCAGATATTGGTGAATAACAACGGACTGTAGTGACTGATTAATTAACTGACAGCGTGGCGGTTTGTAACGTCCTGCCAACTGCATAGGTACTGATTGTAATGAGACGACGAAGTATCCGCTTGGTGTGTGTGTGTGTTTGTGTGTGTGTGTGTGTGTGTGTGTGTGTGTGTGTGTGTGTGTGTGTGTGTGTGTGTGTGTGTGTGTGTGTGTGTGTGCACGTGTGTGTGAGTGTGTGTTTCTCTGTGTGTCGTTGTATTTGTCTGACTGGCCCTGAGCAGATCCCAGCACAGCTGTTTGTAAGGTAATGAGCAGACTGTAGTGAGACGACGAGCCACTCAGAGAGTCAGACTGCTTAGAGTGTGCTCTGTGTGTGTGTGTGTGTGTGTGTGTGTGTGTGTGTGTGTGTGTGTGTGTGGTGTGTGTGTGTGTGTGTGTGTGTGTGTAATTGTTGTGTTTTGATGCTTTTGTGTATGTTGTTGTGTTTGTCTGACTCAGTGACCGAGTAGACCCCAGTATGGGCCACTGTAAAATGGTGGACTAAATAAAAATGAGACGACGGGTCAGACTGCTTCTTTTTTCTTCTCTCTCTCTCTCTCTCTCTCTCTCTCTCTCTCTCTCTCTCTCTCTCTCTCTCTCTCTCTCTCTCTCTCTCTCTTCTCTCTCTCTCTCTCTCTCTCTCTCTGTATGTGTGTGCGTGTGTGTGTGTGTTTGAGCAGGTCCCAGCATGCACCGTGATGGAGTCCTTATTGCAACTGGTTGAAGTGTCAGGCATTGATTAGGATGTGTCATTGAGAGTTCCGCGCTTGTCTCTCAGCCCCGCCTCCTGTTGCTACGGTCACACAGTGTTAACTGTTGGAATGCACAATGATTTGAGTCAGATTCTATCGTTGAGATGAATGTAATTTGTTTCCTTTGATTGCCGCTGATATCTGTCGTCATTAGTGCACGTGCAACATTACTGTTTTGAAGCTTTTCTTCGGAATCCGTGCATCAGCCTTTCGCTCTGTTGCTCTGCTTTAGTTTGTGGCCCCAAAACATGACGGCCAGTCTTCGGACTTAGGAATATTATTGATGACATTCTGACAAACTGCTCGGGTGACTGGCAGCACGGAACACCCTATTCCATAGTCAGTGACACTGAGCACGACACTCTTATACATACATTATTTCGCTTAGGAAGAGGTGGCATAGTTCAATACCCTTTGCAGCCATACTATAGCCTTCAGGACTGGCATCCCTTTCTTGCACATCAGCGCTGTTGTTCCACAGGCTGACTGCATGTCAGCATTCTGTCGATGTGAATCCCAAGGTATCTCAGATGATTCAGTCACTAAGAGTCTGCTAAATGTGTAATATGTCACCACCTCTGACTGGCTGGGCGGCACGGGACACCGCGATGACATGGACAATGAAATAAGAGGGTGGCCTTTCTTCAGGGGGGTCGGTAGGTCATGAGATGACAAGTCAGACTCTGTTTGGTGTATGTCACTGTGTTTGACTGTGTGGAGGTCCCAGCTCCGAACACTATCCAGTGACTGACTGATCATGACGAGACGAGTCAGACTGTGTGTCACTGTTTGACTGTGTGGAGGTCCCAGCTCAGAACACTATCCAGTGACTGATAATGACGAGACGACGAGTCAGATTGTGTGCCACTGTGTTTGACTGTGTGGAGGTCCCAGCTCAGAACACTATCCAGTGACTGACTGATAATGACGAGACGACGAGTCAGACTATGTGTCACTGTTTGAATGTGTGGAGGTCCCAGCACAGAGCACTGTTCAGTGACGGACTAATAACATTGAGACGAGACGGACTGTGCTAGGTTTACGTTACTGTAGGCCGCTGACTGAGCTGTGGTGTGTGCAGGTCCCAGCCCGGGGCACATGCAGGATTTGAAGAAGAAGGAAGACAACAAGATCAAAGAAATGGAGGAGAAGTTCCTCAAGCTCATGAAAGACAACCAGGTATATATTATATAAGCATGCTGTGACCACAACTGTACTGGGAATGTTGTGTATAATCTGTGTGCGTGCGTGCGTGCGTGTGTGTGCTTGTGTGCGTGCGTGCGTGCGTGCGTGCGTGCGTGCGTGCGTGCGTGCGTGCGTGCGTGCGTGCGTGCGTGCGTGCGTGCGTGCGTGTGTGTGTGTGTTGTGTGTGTGTGTGTGTGTGTGTGTGTGTGTGTGTGTGCGTGCGCGCGCGCCGAGTGGAGTTCATCGTTACTGCATGTAATATAATTATAGCGATGAGTGAGTGATAATAACGGGGTACTTTCTTTAGTACCAGTATCGTTTAAGTGACACTGACGTTCACAGGAGAGAAGACTGTTGTTGGTAATATTGTAAAGATTTTCTGACGAAGAACAGTTGCAGTTTACGTACGCAGTGTACTGCTGGGTATCAGTGCAGATTTTCAGGCCCCATTTATGTGCAATTGATAATAAGATGTTTTACGACACCATTATTATCTTAAGAAACTTGTGATTTCAAAATACACGTGAAGCAGCTGTGAAGTATTATTGCTTTTGTCCTTTTTTTCCTTCTTTTTAGTTTTTGTCTTGCTTTTTCTTTGTTATGTTTTCTTCAGTCTGGTCTCGATAAATCAGACGGAATGGTCGGCGATACCAGCATGTCCTAGTTGTGTGTGCTTGTTTTAACAGGGCGATATTGAAGGGGGCAGTATTGTTGCCCACTCCTCGAAAACATTTGTTTGGTGTTTGTATATATGTATCCTTGTATATTCTGTTTTATATTTGTGTATGGATTCGTTTCGTAGATTTGACGTGAGAAAGAGTTTACATGGTAATTATGAGAAAAGTATTGAAATGTGCATTTGATTAAATATAGCAGTTTGACCACTCTGAGGTGACCCTGCGTAGTTGACAGGACGTTAAAATCCAATTTCTAACTGATTCCCTCGTGTGTTTTTGGTACCTAACGTTATTGAGCTCCCATTGTCACGTGCAGCTGTTGTGTGGCTCCCGAATGACTGAGGCTGGGGACTGGTAATGTCGGCCTCGTGCCAAAGAAATGAGAAGCAATGCCCCTCTCCCCGCCTGTTTCTGTGAAGGGGAAAATCACTGGGTGAACGGAAGAAAGGATGGTCCAACCACCGCACAGGGCTGTGATTTACATTCTACGAAGATAAGCATCGATTCGTGAAGTTGCCTATGTTTCTGCGGCCTATTATTATTTCGAAGGGGGGTAGGTGGGTAGGTGCGTGTGGGTGGGGTGGGGGGTTGTTTGCGTGTATATGCGTCTCTCTCTCTCTCTGTCTCTCTCTGTGTCTGTCTGTCTGTCTGTCTCTCTCTCTCTCTCTCTCTGCCTTTTAGGTGAAACAGACAAAATAGTTGACAGTGAAAATGCATAGGCGAAACGAAACTAAGCACAACCAGATTAGGCGAATCTTGGTGCACCCGAAAATTCTGTCGTCACGTTGAATAGGAGACGACTGCGCGTTTGCTTCTCTGGCATTAGTCAGCTTATCAGCTGCACGCAACAACAACAACAAAAAAGGGGGGGGGGGGGGGGGGGGGGGGAGATTTTCGGATTTTAGAATGCATTTTACTACACCACTAAGCTCTTCTTTCACCACGTCATGAAGAAGGGGGAAAATGTGGTTTGCGACTGTCCCTTTCATCAGTGCGATTTGAACTTTCACCACAAAAGCTGTTAACGGAGACGAATCGAGTTGCAGTCTTGATAGCCAGCTAGATTAGAAGAAATAACAGTTAGCTAGCGTTCACAGTTAATATTCGTGGTCAGGTCTTCTGAGGCGGAAGCACAGAAAGACGGATGGATTTTCTGTCCGTCTGTGACTGCGTAAGAAAAAAAGGGGACGTGTGTGTGTGTGTGAGTGTGTGTGTGTGTGTGTGTGTGTGTGTGTGTGGTGTGTGTGTGTGTGTGTGTGTGTGTGTGTATGTCTGTGTGTACGTGTGTGTGTACGTGTGTGTACGTGTGTGTGTGGTGTGTGTGTGTGTGTGTGTACACGCGCGCGCGTGTCAGTGTATGTGCATGCGTTCGCGTGTGCAATGTAAGCGATGGGAGGGGAAAGGGAGGGATTCGCACCCCTCAGTTATTTCCCCGGGCACATCGATCTGGTCCTTAATGAGTGAGAGGAAGTGAAAAGCACGCACTTTCCACTTTTGGTCGGAAGTGAATTGTGGAGTAAACCTGACTCAGTTTCCAAGCACAATAAGCCTTGAAGTCACTCTTGGGTTCGTGGCTGTGTTTCAGGTGGACGGCGTGTTCAAGTTGGTGGGTGGCAAAGACGCGTGGCATCAGATCATCAGCTACCAGGAGTCGGTGGGCGCCATGTTGATAGTGGTGGGCACACGCGGAGCCAACGCCATCAGGCGAACCTTGATGGGCAGCGTCAGCGACAGTGTGGTGCACCACGCGCACTGCCCGGTCCTCGTCTGCAGACACGCATAGAGCTTCAAACGAACCCTTTGTTTGTTTGGTTTAAAAAATTTTTTTTCATCATCCGTGTTTGTTGAAGATTCCTTTAATGCGGGCTTTTCTTCTCTTTTCTTTTTGTTTGTTTGTTGTCTTTTGTTTTGTTTTTGTTTTTGCTATGGCGCAAGCCACATTGTTTCGCAGTTCTCTTTGACCGCTTTCTATATATTCTAAAATTAAAATATGTAGTATATTCGAACCTGGTGGACTAATATGAAGGGGAGGCAACAAACAAACAAAAACAAACAAAAAACAAAAACAAAACAAACAACAACAACAACAACAAAATCGGTACGAGTGTAGCCTGTAATATGTAACTTGTTTGGCCACACAAATCAACGTAGTCCCCCAGGTCACGCGGCGCCACATCATTGGACCAGACTCAAAGACTATTCATTCGTATGAATGCCGTATAGACAGCCTGTCATTCAACCACGGGTATCACCTCATCGACACGAACACCAAGTTAGTCTATCGGTTTTCACTTGGTGATTGTGCGACGCGACTCGTGTTTCTGATAGAGAACATGTATGTGCGCTATGGCTCGGACTAGTTCGCAAATACCCACTCCCACCCCTCACCCCCACCCCCACCCTAACCAAAACAACGTCAACAACAAAAATCCAAAACCGTTGATGTTTCTACGGCGCCATGCACGTATTTGCATAATGCTTGGCATAGTTTCACTGTCCCGTAAGCAGGTAGACCTAATCTAAGCATGAATCTTTGTTATTAAAAGAGTTTCCTTCAAAACGACAGAGAGAGCTAGAATATGCTGGTTGAATTTTATTCTTTTTCTTTTTGTCCCATTGTCCATGACATTAATTTGTTCTCTGCATAGGCCGAATTTGTAATATTTTTTTTATTTTTTTATTTTTATTTTTTTATTATAAATAATAGCCTACATTAACACTGAGACAAACACTTTTTTCGCCCCAAACTCATCAGTATCAGGTGGCGCTGGCCACTTCTGCTTGCTTTGAATATTTTATGTTCGCACCATAATTATGAACGTTCTCTGCATGCCATGAATGCAGCACGTCGATGAATTCCTATGGGATTCGCATTAAGGAACGGCGAAATTATACAGAGCAAGAGCAATGAAAATATATATACATGCTCCATGTTAAGTATTATGTGTAACATCATTGCATACAATCAGAATCAATCCACCGTTGTGAGTTTTGTTCAGAAATAAACGTTCCAAAGTGTTGTTAATAACTGTTTCAGGTGTTGCTTGTGTTCGGGAAAAACGTAGTATTAAGTGTAGTATTAAGTGGCGCGCGCGCGCGGTTTGTTTGTGTGTGTGTGTGTGTGTGTGTGTGTGTGGTGTTGGAAAAATGTGTGCGTGTGTGTGTGATCGGAGGTATAATGATGACTCATAAATGACTCATGGCTGCTCTTGGCAGTTGCACCTGCCGGGACTCGAGGTATGATCTGAATGTTTCGCGTAAAGCCTCCATCTGTGAAACAATACTATCGCCCTTCTAAGATTCGCCCTGATGTAACCGTCCTGGTTGACTGGACAAAAAACTAAACAAAACAAAAAACAATGTACTTACTTCCTCTCCCTTCAAAGACACAAAGTGCGCATGTAGCCACCTTAGGATCCAACGCGAACGAAACAGTCGATACAATCCAGGAAATCGTGAAAACAGACCGAGACGAGTGGCACAATGCAGACCGAGACGAGTGGCACAATGCAGACCGAGACGAGTGGCACAATGCAGACCGAGACGAGCGGACAGTGGCACAATGCAGACCGAGACGAGTGGCACAATGCAGACCGAGACGAGTGGCACAATGCAGACCGAGACGAGTGGCACAATGCAGACCGAGACGAGTGGCACAGTGCAGACCGAGACGAGTGGCACAATGCAGACCGAGACGAGTGGCACTGTGCAGACCGAGACGAGTGGCACAATGCAGACAGAGACGAGTGGCACAGTGCAGACCGAGACGAGTGAGTTGCAGTAAGCCACCAACGAAACACCACATACATTTGTAGGACTGTGTATCATTGCTCCTGCGGCTGCTGCAACCTTAATTATTATCCGGTTAAGGCGACCCGAATTTCCCGAAAGTACGGATTTGAAAAAGAAGATTTTTCTTATTAGTAATACAAATTAAAGTGTTGTACCATCTGTTACAGAGGAAATATTTATTGAACGACATAAACACCAGACCGTACAAAGATAGCTATGCAAAATTTTATCCAAACAAATTGGCAATGCTTTCTTTGGTTCGTAACAAACTCATTCTTCAAATTTGCGCTCTCCGAATCAGAGCATCGGTCCGATTACAACCGAACGAAAAGTTCACAAAAGTCAGTATAAACAATTGTTATGTGGACCCACCATTGGCAGGAGTACTTCCATAAGTAACATATCACATAATTATTCTATTTAAATAATGGTTGTGGCATTTATACGTTACTGTGTGCTCTCAGACTGTGAATCTCTCATACATGTAGATTTCATTCCTTCGTTAGTCATATGTGGCACCCATGTTTTCCATTGATTGGAATAAAGAAGTACTTGACAAACCTGACACATTCTTATTGAGCACACAAGACGAGCGAGGAAAGCCTGAGGAGTATGTTCTGTCGCTCTACCCGATAGTCCAAAGACGACTCTGTTGAAACTCTTTCAACCCTGGAGGCTTTACTGCTTGTGCATGGGTCTGATTTGCTGCCTGGGCGTTTTTAGCCTTGTTGCTCAAAAACCACAGCTGCTGTGTTTAGAGCTCATTATTTCCACTTCTACATAAGGTAGAGCCACCACAATTATATTGCATGGCTCAGGAGCTGTGTGAAAGTCGAGGTGGCCGTCCTGGGCTCCCGTCCCTGATAAGCCTACGGTTTCTGTGGACGTAAAGCAACACTCAACCAAATTATATTGCACACATTATTAAAAATGCATAGGCAACACTCCGTCACATAAAAATGGTACCGCTGACATACTATACGGTACAGCACTTTTTAAGCCTTCCGACGTGAACTCATGCGTTGAGAAAATTGTTCTCAAGAGCAATCAAACTTGATCATTGACACGATCAGTTCTCTTCCACGAACTGAGGCACCACGGACGCAGAAATCAAGGTTACTTCTGCTGAGAACCCAGAGCTGTCAAAGGTTCCCTCTTCAAAGCCTGAAGAGGGTGTGAAAATGCAGTTTGGTGCTTCGCTTACTGATGAGTTCTGCCTGCCTGTGAACGACCACCTAATCTGGCTCGTCGACGTAGCAGTGCCGTTAGTAGCGGGCATTGGGGGATGTCCTGCGTCTGTTGGATCAGAACAAGCATCAGCAGTGCCTTGTCTCCTTCCGGTGCCTATATGTTCGCCCTGATATAAGCGTAATGGTTGACTGGACGTAAAACACCAAGTTACTTATTTCCCTTCCGATGTAATAAATGTATGACTTATAGGGATACATAAAAGCCAGTATACATCGTCTGGCCTACTCAGTAGCACACAGAAAGTCAAATAATTATTCTTTAATCAGTTCCTGTCAATAAAACCACAAACTGGGTCTTTTTCACTGTATGCGTATCGCTGGCGCATTTGTGCGATAATAGTGTCAGCCATTTAAAAACGCGCGCGCGCGCGTGTATGTGTGCG
>JABMCL010003662.1:475000-492500 GCA_018857735.1 Alviniconcha marisindica | reverse complement strand
ACATGCAAGCGAGCAGTAAGCCATTACGACGTCAGTCATGCGGTACAATAGCTAGCTAGCCAGCGTGACCCTCTGACCGTAGGGCTTGTCGTGGTTTCTCTTTATGAAAGAAAGCTGCGGCAGTCGGTGTGTACTTGCATGCAGTCAGCCCGCTCTATGGTGCGGTGTGTCTGAGCCTCGCGTGTAACCGTTCCTTGGGGGTCAGTGCCGATGCCGACCGGGGCAAGAAACCGGACTGCCCTTCCTGCGGGTAACTGTAATCGGACAATGGACGCTGAACTTTACCGTAGTTACTATAAAAATGCACAATGCATCGTTTCCCCTTTTATTTATTGTTATCGTTGTGTGTGTGTGTGTGTGTGTGTGTGTGTGTGTGTGTGTGTGTGTGTGTTGTGTGTGTGTGTGTCAGTGTGTGTGTGGTGTGTGTGTGTGTGTGGTGTGTGGTGTGTGTGTGTGTGAGAGAGGTGGAGAGTAGAGAGGAGGGGAGAGAGGAGATGAGTGAGAGAGAGAGAGAGAGAGAGAGAGTGCGTGCGTCGTGCGTGCGTCGTGTTGTGTGTGAGTGAGTGTGTGTGTGTGTGTGTGTGTGTGTGTGTGTGTGTGTGTGTGTGTGTGTGTGTGTGTGTGTGTGTGTGTGTGTGTGTGTGTGTGTGTGTGAGTGTGTGTGACGCCTAAGGAACAGTTTCCCGGTATCGTCTGCCTGTTGTGTTTGTCAGTGTGAGTCTTCTCCCACACGGGCTGATCGTCAGCCGTGCTGTTGTTTTTATACGCCCAGGAATTATTACAGTGGTGACAGCTAGTGTTCTGATCATTTACCGTTTTGTGTGGCTGGCCTCTCGCCGCCCTCTGACTGAGAGATGAGCGGTTTCAGCCAGTCCGCAACGCCTGCGTACAGACACCTCCATTAACCGGCCCGCGGGCATTTCAGGTATCATAAATGTCAACAAAACACGTGCCCGTATTGGTTACAAAATCAGTAGTCTTAGGTCTATGAAGCTCAACCGCGTTGAGTTTTTCAGAGCTCCGGCAGGAGCTGGGTGACTTGAAAGTCGAGGTGGCTGTCCTGGCGGCTCCCCGTCCCTGATAGTCCTTATGGTCTCTGTGGACGGTAAAGCAACATTAGAAGAAGAAGGAGCGTTGAGTTAGAACACACATTCTGTTGTTTATCCCACTTACCTAAACGGGCGGAGCTGGCTGTCGTCTGGCTCATAGAGCGGCCAGTATCCGATCTATGTCTGGCTAAAAGAGAGCGGCCAGTACCCGCTCTATGTCTGGGCTGAAAGAGAGCGGCCAGCACCCGCTGTGTGTCAGGCTAAAAGAGAGCGGCAATTACCCGCTCTATTTCTGGATAAAAGAGAGCGGCCAGTACCCGCTCAATGTCTGGCTAAAAGAGCGGCCAGTACCCGCTACGTGTCTGGCTAAAAGAGAGCGGCCAGTACCCGCTGTGTGTCTGGCTAAAAGAGAGCGGCCAGTACCCGCTGTGTGTCTGGCTAAAAGAGAGCTGCAGCAGCTGTCGGTGCCGCTTGTCGTAAAACATGCTAATCAGAGAGACACGACTGACGTCCTGCTGTCGCTGTCTGTTGAAACCTATCGAATGTGTTCGTAGAGCGTGTTAATCGATTGCCGTACATGCCCCTCCACCTCAAAAACAAACAAAAAACAGACCAACACTGAAAAACAAACTAAAAAACAAGCAAACAAACAAACAAAACAACTTATCACTCTACAAAGAAACAACAAGCAAACAAATAAATAGAAACGGCATACAGCAGAACGGCAACAAAACAACAACAACAACATCAAGAAAAAGACTGACGAAGACTAATGAAAAGGAGAGAAGGACAACGAGTCTGTTTATATCATAATGAAAGCCGTAACTTTCTCTCTCTCTCTGTCTCTGTCTGTCTGTCTCTGTTTCTCAGTCTCTGTCTCTCTGTCTGTCTGTCTCTGTCTCTCTCTCTCTCTGTCTATCTGTCTGTGTGTGTGTGTGTGTGTGTGTGTGTGTGTGTGTGTGTGTGTGTGTGTGTGTGTGTGTGTGTGTGTCTCTCTCTCTCTCTCTCTCTCTCTCTCTCTCTCTCTCTCTCTCTCTCTCTCTCTCTCTCTCTCTCTTAGAGTCATATTGGGAAACCAGGCATACCCTACAGTGCCCGAACTTTTGAGTTATTTCCGAAAATTACTGTTCATGATGCAGTTCTGATGATGCCTGAAAGCTTTAGACATTTCGCCCGAAAGACTTCAAATTGCAGTCAGGAATTTCCACGAATGCCAAAATCAGTTTGAGTTACATATGTTTTTATTCTTGTTCATACTATGTGGGTTTTTGTGCTGTTTGCCTCGAAACCTATTGTTTGACATTAAGAATAGCAAAATGCTAGGTCATATTTATGGATACACACGCACACACACACACACACACACACACACACACACACACACACACACACACACACACACACACACACACACACAAACACAACACACTCACTCACGCACTCACACACACATACACGCACGCACGCACGCACGCACGCACGCACGCACGCACGCACCACACACACACACACACACGCACAACAACACACACACGCACACACACACGCACACACACACACACACACACACACACCACACCCACACACACACACACACACACACAGCACACACACTGACACACACACAAACACACACACACTACACACACACAAACACACACGACACACACACAACACACACACACACACACACACACACACACACACACCACACACACACACAACACACACACACACTGACACACACACAAACACACACGCACACACACACACACACCACACACACACACACACACACACACACACACACAAACACACACACACCTGATAACATTTTATTTGGCAGCAGGTGCCGGAAAAATAAAACGCACAGGGATATTATGTGTTGATCTCCTACATCATCATAAACATGCAATATAAAAACTATACAGAACACCCACCAACACATATATCATAATAGCGGTCATTTCTGTAGCGCCGTATCTCACGAACAAGGGTTAACACTGAGCGCTTTACGAGATCAGCAACAGTTTATACATTAAAACCTCGAAAATAATATCTAGTCATAATACTGTATACCTCGCACAAACCCACGCAAACACACACACACACACACACACACACACACACACACACACACACACACACACAAACCACAACACACACACAACACGAACCCACGACGACGACGACGACGACGACGACCGACGCAGACAAAAAACAAACAAACAAACAACAAACAAACAAAACAACACACAACACACACACACACACACACACACACACACACACACACACACCTCTCTCTCTCTCTCACACACCCACACACACACACACACACACACACACACACACACACACACAACACACACACACACACACATCACACACACACACACACACACACACACACACACACACACACACACACATACACACACGCACGCACGCACGCACGCACACACGCACGCACGCACGCACGCACGCACGCACGCACGACACGCACGACACGCACACACCACACACACACACACACACACACACACACACACACACAGAAAAAGGAAGCGCAGCGAGTCTGTACGAGAGCGAAGAATAGCACAATATAATTATATACAAGCGGTAAATAACAACAACATTAATAATAATGATCATTATTATAAACAAATGTTTAATCGACATCGTCATCGTGTGGACTAATTTATTAAAGTAAGGTCAGTCGGGGTGAAATTTCCTGTGCCATCTTTATTTGTTCTTTACAGTTTGACCCGATTTGGTGACATCGAACGGCGGAGGAGGACCGTCCGAACCCGATGTCAAACGGATCGTGTATCAGAATAGCCATCAGAATAGCCATACGGTTGAAACAGCTTAGAGGGTCGGTTTCAACCTGTCCGTCCCCAAAACACCCTACTATATATTCCGAACGGTCGACCCCGCATCCGCCAGCCAATGAGCGTCCGCCGTTTGGACGCGCCGAAAGCAACCCCCACGCACGCCGTCTCAAGCGGAAACGATGTATCCAACAGAGCTTTCATCATGGCCACAACGTCTTGTGGAATATTCACTTAAAAGACTACAAGAACCAGCTTTATCGGGACCGTGCGGATATCCATTAACACGAACATGGACTGAGGTGAGATTTGAAAATCAACGCAAGGGTGACCCGTCAGTTTGTGTGGCAGCCCGTATGTTTATAAGGACGGGTCCGACGGCATGAAGCTTGGTGAGCTGGTTTGGCCTATCGGCAAGGCGTTAGGCTGGTAAGCAGAGGGACCTCGGTTCGAATCTGCTTCGGCTCTCCTTTCTCTTCAAAAGTTGTTGTCTGTGGACACTGTCTTGTGACTTTGTCCCTCACAATGAATGAAACATTAAGATGGCTCTGATCGCTGCCCATCTTAATGCCTGAGTCATTCTGGTGGTGACAGTGTAGCGATAGGTATATAATCTCCCTCGCCCCCCATCTCCCCGACCCTAATAAGCCTTAAGGTTTCTGTGGACGTTAAGCACCATGCTTACTATGAAGCTTGGACGGTCCTCGTCAGCTCGTTTACTAACTCCTTCAGTCTGTGGACGTAGGAGGGAGGGGATGGGGTTCATTCGGGAGCTGGACCAGGAAGCAGGGCATGGTTTAGGCGTGAATCAATGCCGCTAGATACTTCATTCAAGACAAATCGATGAGGAACAGATGCCGGCTTTATAATGGGACTGTCGTTCTCCGCTCCCCACCCCCATTTCCCCCTCCCTCCCTCCATCCTCCCACGGTGCTGACCCCAGCTTTTACCACTTTAAATTGCCTGCGATTCATCACTGCTATGTGTTGACGCTAGAAAGTACCAGTGCTTCGACGGTCAACATTTTTGCTGTAACCATAAGGATCAGAATATTGTTTTCCTTTAACCTGTTTCTTTTTCTTCTTCTTCTCAGTTGGTATCAGATGTAAAAGAATCAGACGATTCTCTGTCCAAATGGCTGACCGATCCTCCTCATTCTTTGTCAGTCTTTCCACCTCGTTCTTCATGTTTTGAGCTGGTATGGAGTAACTGACTGTGTGTTTCGTTCTCAGGTGACCTTGTGCGTTTGACGGGACGTAAAAATCCAAGAACTAACTGATTCATCTTTCGCCTTGATGTCGTTGCGATGTTCTTCTTATTCTAGTTCTTCTTCCTCGTTGTCGTTGAGAAACGTAGTTAACAGAACGGCGTGACTCGCGTGGCAATAGACCTGCAGTGTCTCCCTACGCCTCGAGTCTCTGTTGTCCGTTTAAGTTAGTTGTAAATTAAGTTTTATATATTCAGTATGCTCGTGTGTTCGGGTGCCTCTGTGTGTGTGTGTGTGTGTGTGTGTGTGTGTGTGTGTGTGTGTGTGTGTGTGTGTGTGTGTGTGTGTGTGCGCGCGCGCGAGCGATTAGAATAGTTTCTACGGACAAGATTTCGTGCTTTATAAATACTTTCATCATTACTATAAGCTGGTTTCGCCTCATTTTAACCAGTTCAGTGTGCTCTACTGAACATCACTCAGTTTCTCTCCTGTTTGTTCAAAATCGACGTTTGAAAGTCGCGAAAACATAACCATGGGTGTTGCCATTTTATGCCAAGCAGTCTGTATCAGTGACTCCAAGGCCGGCTTGTGCCGAAAAGGATGTCAATACGTCAGAAGCAAATTTTTTCTTCTTCTGTCCTCTTTTGGTAAACATTGAGCCTACATGATTGCGCCCAGGGAAGCTCAAATTCGAATGAAAAAGTGCTTATTTTGTATAAATATTGATGATACAACCAAATGAAGCGTGCAGATGGAAATGTAAGTAAAGGCAATGAAGGTGAACTGAACCGAATACGCAGGTAGGCATCACAACGGGGAAAATGTGCAGATGAACTGAACCGAATACGCAAGTAGGCATCACAACGCAGAAAATATGCATTTCTGCATATTTTCCACGTTGTGATACCTACTTGCGTGTTCGGTTCAGTTCACCTTCATTGCCTTTTCGCTTGCGTGCTCATTCGTCTAGCACGGGCATTTAAAAATAAATCAACAACAACAGTAAAACGAGGATGAAAAGAAGAAGTGGAGCGAGAGGCCTGCATGAGCAGTGAGGGGGGAAACATGACCCCGGCCTTAGCAGAGACTTGAAAGGGTCGCACTTCAATACCACTGGCCACATTTGGATGGGGTCATGTTCTATGACATGGTTGTTAATCCTGTCGCACAGCCGACTCTCTGTGTATACACACTTTTCTTTACCTTTCGCCTAGCTGTACACGTTTCGTTTTTTCGTTTTATTTTTCTGCACCCGCTTGTTTGTGTGTAGCTTTTGTAGTTTTGCATGCGTGGGCAGCTGCGTGGGTGAACAGAAAAGTGGGACATCTTGGATTGCTTGGCTGTAAGGAGCGCTCAGTGTTTCACTTGCACACCCATCCCCACACTTTGGGCCTATCGCAATTATGCAGACTTTGAAAGCTTTACAAATGCTCTCCGGAGTTCAAACTGAAAGAATTCAAAGCGGAATCTACGCTTGCGAGAGAGAACTGGTTTTGCGCCAGTAAGAGAATTCAGAGAAGAATGAGGAGAGAGAGAGAGAGAGAGAGAGAGAGAGAGACTACACGACAGGGTTCCAGGCGAGATCAAGAGGAGGGAGGTGGAGCTGGACCCTCAAGTCAGCCCAGAAGAGATCATGAGCAGGGAGGTGGTGCTGGGCTGCGAAAATTGGACTTCTTTCGCTTCGGGTTGTTCCTCAACAGCAGTGCAACGGACATTGTCCTTGTGGCTCTGCCCAGCACGGCAGTTGAAACAGCACGCAGTGCGCTTCCATTGTTCTGGCGGCGGTCCACGGTCTCTCCGGTCTTTTTCGGGCGGTATCCGCGGTCGAGCCTTCATTCTCTCGCCCTCTTCCCCCCCTGTCCCCGTCCCTAATAAGCAACCTCGCTTCTGTGGACGTAAAGCAACATGGTCGAGAGAGAGAGAGAGAGAGAGAGAGAGAGAGAGAGAGAGAGAGAGAGAGAGAGAGAGAGAGAGAGATCCCTTTCCCCCCACCTCCATACCCCCTTACCACCTATTCCCCGCCCCTAACAGGCCTTATGGTTTTTGTGGACGTTTAGCACCATGTTTACTTACTAAAGAGAGTTTCCCGTCCCTAATAATAAGCATTCACACACACACACACACACATACACACACACACGCACACACACACACACACACACACACACACACACACACACACCACACACACACACACACACACACACACACACACACACACACACACACACACACATACACACTCGCGCGCGCGCGCGCGAGAGAGAGATGCTCTAAAGAGTGTTTTTTTTTATACTTAGCTCTTCAGAGAGAGAGAGAGAGAGAGAGATGCTCTGAAGAATTCTTTTTTATACTTAGCTCTTCAGAGAGAGAGAGAGAGAGAGAGAGGGAGATGCTCTGAAGAATTCTTTTTCATACTTAGGTCTTGAAGAATCTTGTTATAAACGTGTCTCTCAGCTCTTCCCCCTCCCCTCTCATTGTCAGCTGTTAGATATATGGTATTTGTTGTTGTTGAAGTGTTCCTTTACGTCCACAGAAACCGTAGGTTTATTAGGGACGGGAGCCCAGGACATCCACCTCAACTTTCACACTGCTCCTGAGCTCTGTTACATATTGTTATAGTTGCTGATCGCTTTTGTATAGCGCTATTCGCTGCTCTCGAGCAGACTCACTGCGCTCTTGTTGCATGTGACTCTAGCTTTTTATAGCGCGCTTTGAATATCCACCCAAGTGGTGTACTTGCAGCGTTGTTTGGTTGTTACGTGGATGGTACCACTCAAAACTGCTGCAATCTCGGCGCGTTCTGTGTACACCATACAACCGTGCACCACACCACGTCTCTTTGTGCAAAGCCACATACGTAGGGTGCACGCATGTTTAGCTGTAACCTGCCACCTGCACTTTTGGCAGAATGACTGGGATTGTTTACGTGCTACTGCGGTAGCACGGGGTTAGTACAGAAAGCTGACCCTGGAGAAGAAAAATTTCCCGCCGCTCCTTCCGGGACGCGAACATTTCGATCACGAGTCCAGCGGTCTAACCACTGAGCTATTCCCCTATTTTTGTATAATCTCTCTCTCTCTCTCTCTCTCTCTCTCTCTCTCTCTCTCTCTCTCTCTCTCTCTCTTCCTAGGCTTTCAATACAGGGCTAGACTTGTGACGTCTCTTACTTCACCCGCTTTTAGTCGCCCTGATATAACCGACTGGGTATTAAAAACAAAACAAACACACGCACACACGCACGCACGCACGCACGCACACACGCACGCACGCACGCACGCACAAACGCACGCACGCACGCGCGCGCGCACACACACATACACGCACAAACACACACACACACAAAGGGGAAAAAAGGGGGGGAAAGGGGGGGGGGGGGGAGGAGCCCCCCCCCCCCCCTAAAAAAGAAAAAAAGAAAGAAAGATTTTACTACTTGCATGCTTCAAGAAAAGTATGTCATCCATGCCGGTCATGATCTCGGCAACGAAGCCCATGGGCCTACGTGCTTTGTGTGAACGCGTAGAATTAACACGCCAAAGCAGGGCGTCAAGGTCCGCGCTTTGCGAACTGACCTTGCGTTACCTCATATGGCAGAAGGCGGTTTTGACTGTTGAAATGACTGTGGGACGATGTGTGTGTGTGTGTGTGTGTGTGTGTGTGTGTGTGTGTGTGTGTGTGTGTGTGTGTGTGTGTGTGTGGAGAGAGAGAGAGAGAGAGAGAGAGAGAGAGAGAGAGAGAGAGAGAGAGAGAGAGAGAGAGAGAGAAACAAACAAACTCGAACTCAAAAACTTTAATACTCAAGGAGAGTAGCGTTAGGTCCATTTGGACCTATGTAACAGCCAGTCCTTGCTATACTACAAACAGAGAGAGAGAGAGAGAGAGAGAGAGAGAGAGAGAGAGAGAGAGAGAGAGAGAGAGAGAGAGAGAGAGACAGACAGACAGACAGACAGACAGACAGACAGACAGACAGACAGACAGACAGACAGACAGACAGACAGACAGTCAGGCAGGCAGGCAGGCAGGCAGGCAGAGACAATGTTTAGGGGGGAAAAGGAAGAGAAAAAATAACAAAGAAAAGGACCCGTTTCTTGTCTAATAGTAAAACAGAGTAGTAGAGCCTTTAACCGCCTCGGCACCAAGGTCGGCTTTACCTTATCGGCCTTAACTTTCATCCGTGACCTCCTCATGAATTGTTCACCCTATATTTTATGCGCCCTACTTTCCTTGCACATATTATTATAGTGAATACACATTTATACTGGAAATGTTTGCAGACCGTGACATAATTATAGCGAATGAAATCCGCTTACGACAGCGGAATTAAACGGTCTCAGTTCGCACAGTGACCTGAACTCTATGGTGCAAAGTAAAACCTGTTTGAAACATGATCGCCCATTCCAGGCCCGTGCTGGTTACAGACCAGCAGCTAGGAATGTCTCGTCCTTTGTTGTCGCCCGTTCCGTTTGTATGCGTCACTGTATAGCTCGATATCCCTACCTGTAATGTAGGCCATGTTACAGACGTGTTCGCACGGTAACAGCGTTTTTGCTGTCTTTCATTTCCGCTTGCAACGTCGATTTTCAGTGGCCGCCGCTTGAGCTCTGTCAACTCCGTTACACTACGCCAAAACACTACAGTTATGAGTTAATACAATGCCTGTAGATTAGACGGATGAGCTGTTTTGATTGATTCATGATCGCTTATATAGCGCTATTCTCCGCTCTCTTGAGCAGACTCACTGCGCTCGCATGTGATTCTACATGAGTGACTAGCTTTTATAGCGCGTTTTTTGAATATCCATCGAAGTGGTGTACTTACAGCGCTGGCAGGGCTGGTGCCACATGAAACTGCAGCCGTCTCGGCGCAAGTTCTGTGTACACCATACAACCATGCTCCATGTCACATCATGCAAAGCCACATACGTAAGGTGTATGCGTGTTTAGCTGTAACCTGCCACCTGCACTTTTGGCAGAATGACCGGGATCTTTTGCGTGCTGCTGCGGTAACACGGGGGTGGAACGGATACCGAAATAAGAGTCAGCACAGAAAGTCGACCCTGGAGAAGAAAATTCTCCCGCCGCTCCTGCAGGGATTCGAATCCGCGACCTTTCAATCACGAGTCCGGCGATCTAACCACTGAGCTATCCCCGCCCCCGCTGTTCTGCTACGACAAGCTGGGCAAAGACGACCTTCCTTGATATCAAATGCTATAGATGGTGAACACAATAACCCCTCGGGGGGAAAAGGTGCAGTGCAGAGATTAAGGTCGTGTCGTGCTGACTCTCTTCGACTGCAGAACAATTGTGAAGTAAACCTAGAAAGTGCAAAATAAATAAATCCGTAGAAAATAAAACGACTCAAAGGAGAGAGAGAGAGAGAGAGAGAGAGAGAGAGAGAGAGAGAGAGAGAGAGAGAGAGAGAGAGAGAGAGAGAGAGAGAGAGAGAGAGAGAGAGAGAGAGAGAGAGAGAGAGAGAGAGATTGATTGATTGATTGATTGATTGATTGAACTTTATTTCTCAACGGTGAAGATATTAGCACAAAGGCCGACTCACATATCTGCCGTTGCTACAATACTACTAATAACCAAGACATTCACAGTGAAATATTATTACAGAAGGATATATACAAATACAGCATCAGTAAAATAAAAATTAATAAAATAATAATAATAACAACAACACATATAAAACCAGACAGCGATTGCAAAGGAAATGGAAAAAAATAGCAGTGAAAAACAACTGGAGCGAAAAAGTCTAAAACCAGTTAAACACACACACACACACACACACACACACACACACACACACACACACACACACACACACACACACACACACACACACATACTGGGTAATTTACAGAGAGAGCAGGGGAAGGGGAGGGATAAAATTAAGCTTAAAAAAACGACAATAACAACAAGGAAAAAGAAACGGATACTAAATTAGTACATAAAATTATACTTTTTTTTTTTAAACAAACAAAAACAACTACAACAAAAATATAAACAAATTAATAAGTAAAAGATATAGAAGGAATATATACATATATACACACATACATGTATATATACACAGACATGTATGCACATATTACACACACACACACACACATACACATACGCGCGCGCGCGCGCACGCCCCTCCTCCACATACAGAGAGAGAGAGAGAGAGAGAGAGAGAGAGAGAGAGAGAGAGAGAGAGAGAGAGAGAGAGAGAGACAGACAGACAGACAGACAGACAGACAGACAGACAGACAGACAGACAGACAGAGAGAGGTGGGGGTGGGGGTTGTAACTCTTAATGTACAAAAATATTCTACGTCGGCAGATGCATACTGCCTCCATCTACCCCCACCCCCCTCCTCACCTCCTACCGCTCGCCCCTTCTGGACACACACACACACACACACACACACACACACACACACACACACACACTCACACATCTGAGTAACTGCGCAAAAGATCCCACTTGAATCGCATGCTGGGATCAGTTCAGTATGTTCTACTGAACATCAAAACATGGCTCACGTCGGTTTTGTTTCACTTTCATCGCTTTACTAGCACGAAGGCAAAATCAATAACCCAGGCTCAGCTGTCGAACTTGATTGGTTCTAGATCCTCGAGAGAAATGGCGTGTTTTTGAGTATTGACAATCTCGGCGTACGCCTCGGCTGTCAGTTTGCACACAGAGTGCGCCATTCTCCCTCAGATCGACAGCTAACCACAGTCAACATCTGGACCTTGGTCATTTATTAATGTTGCTGTTGTTGTCTTGTTTGTTTGTCAAGAATTTTGCTTGACTTTGTTGCGTGTGTTTTTTTGCGCCGTGAAGCAGCCGCTGTGCGCACCACTGTTTCCGTCACATAACATCTTTACTTTCACTTCTGAATCATTTGCCGAAAACAGTGTATCGGTTTTCGGAGGTTCTGTAGTAGCATCTGATTTATATACGTATAACTGATTCCTTAGTGGAATAGTGGACGAAAGATGACCGTTCAGCTTCGTCAAGTACTAGTAAACTGTTTCTCTCTGATTCATTTTATTTCTTGCGGCTGATTTTTTTAATATCAGAAATACGGAAGTTCGTTGTTTGTAATCATACTGCAGTGTATTTGGTGTTTCCAAAGTATCATAATGGATTTCGGACTACCTCATTCCACCAGCCCCGTGTCTCTGCGATGCGTAGAGCGCTTTGCTGTCCATCGATTCTCAGTCACCGCTACGCTTTTGTTTTTTCTTTGTCCACAGCTTACTGGAGTAATCCACATGAACAGAATGCACTGAATGGACGGTTCTGGGCTGCCACTCTTCGTGTAGCTTTGGCCAATCAGAACCAACTCTTCGTGTAGCTTCAGCCAATCAGAACTCCACAGATAATATCCGCGCGAAAACCCCGAAGAGTGGCCACCATGTTTGACCCACAAACTAAAGCATAGCAGCGCCGGGAAATACTGATGGATTCCGAACAAAATCATCATATTAAGAAGTAATGGATCAGGTTCACTGATGACGAGAGACAGGAGTTGCTGTCAAAAGAGGCAAATTAAATGTCTATGAATGCAGAATTTGTGCAACTGAAAGTGTGACGGTAATGTGTCTCTGTTGCAGATTACCTGAAGAAAATTCACAAAGAAGGTAACACAGTGAAGGTGGTGCATTGCCCGGAGTACTGGGCAAACATCGGGCCCATGGAAGGTAGCCTACCGTACTCATTTTCTAACGACAACTAAAAAGATTGTTTCGGTTTATGCAACATGGTGTAGTTACTGCTCCTGCAGCCACTAGGGAAGTGATGAGGACTGCCCCTCTAGATACTATTTATAGTACATCATAATTATGTGCTGTATGGAATTAGTTTTTATGACCAGAATGCCAGAACACTTACCTAGGGTAGAAAATTGTTGACCACCACCCCAGTAGATAACAGAACACTGTCTTTTTCACTGTAGAAAAGTGTTGACGACCGCCCCTCTGGGTACTTTCCTACAGTACATAATAAAGACAGTGTTCTGGTATTTACGTGGGCGGTCTTAGGTACTGTAGGAAAGTGCTGAAGACCTCCCCTGTAGATACGAGAACACTGTAATTACATACCATAGGAAGGTGCTGACGACCTCCCCTGTAATAAGACAAAGTAGTCCTGACTGCTCTGGTGCATAGCAGAAACGTGTGGTAGTGACTGCCCCCTGTAAATACTAAGAAAGCGTTTGTGACTGTCCTGTAGGTAATAAGGGCATGGTAATATCTGCTCCCGTACATACTAAGAAAGTGGCTTTGGGTGTCTTCAGCAACGTGGTGAAGATTGCATGCCCTTTTAGACTGACGGTGGTGGTGAACTGCTCAAGAAATGTAGCGGTGACTGCTTTATGGAAAGTGGTCATGAACGGCCCTACACCTGTGTAGAGTGTGGGAAGTAGTGGTTACTGCCTCTATAGATACCGGGAAATTGATGGTGTCTATATCCCCAGTGACACCATGAAAGGGGTTCTGGTATCAACAGCTTCTTCGCTGAATCTACTGTGGTTATCACCAAGAAAGACAGGTACTAGGAAAATGGTACGTTCTGTGTACGTATATAGATACTATGAAGGTGAAGGTGACCATGTAATATATTATGCTGTGTATGCGTTGTGTGCCGCAGGTTCCAGCCTTCTTAGACTGATCCGTCCCTCCGTTGTTTCCATTCCCACAGGTCCCACCCCGGGTAGGCTGGAGGAGCTGAGATCCGAGACCAATGCGAACACGGCCGCCATCGGTGAACAGTGCAAGGCAATGGTGGAAGCTGCTGGGGTGCGTGCAGCTGCTTCGATAAATTAATGTTTTCCCTTTGTATTCCCTAATCAGCAGACTAAAAATATTTATTCACTCTTCACGGAAAGGGTGCTGTAGGACTGGTTGAAAATATCGTCAGACTTCACAATTCTGTGTGGATGGAGTGGGTGGGTGGTTGGTGGTTCGCTGAATAGATGATCGGACTCGTGTATGGATGGGAGATAGGTGGTTATTTCGTGTGTGTGTGTGTGTGTGTGTGTGTGTGTGTGTGTGTGTGTGTGTGTGTGTGTGTGTGTGTGTGTGTGTGTGACAAGGGTGAATATCAAGAACGGTCAGCCGGGGAAAATGACGACATTCCAGGGATGTGTAAGTGGATGGATTTCTGGGTGTGTGTTTTGGTGAGTGCGCGTATATTATTGTTTCACATGGATGGATTGATCGATGGATGTGTCAAGAGTACCCTCCCCTCCCCCTCCCTTAGCCTTCTTCCCCAACCATCGTTTTGTATACGTTATAAATAAATACTGGTGGGAACTACCGCCTCACCTTATTTTTCTCTGCGTATAAAATTGTGTGCAGGTTCCGTTCTGCTTCGAGGTCCTGCAAGGGAAGGAACCCTGGCAGGAGATCTGCAAAGCGGCGGAAAGAGAAAAGGCCAATCTCATCGTCGTCGGCAGTCGAGGGATGGGAACCCTCAAGCGAACCTTGCTGGGTTCAGTCTCCGATTCTGTTCTTCACCACGCTCACTGCCCCGTGCTGGTCTGTCGTCTCGCGCGTTAAGTCACGTGACTTCATCTCGTGAGGAACAGTGGATTCCAATGAGCCCCAGTTTCGTGATTAGAAAGACCATCCGTTATTATGTCGTGTGTGTCCAGTTGCCGTCTTTTGGGTTCCTAGCCTGGCAAAAAATTGATTAAACTTCTGTCTTTTTGTTGTTGTCATTTTTAAATTTGATCTTTTTGGCTTATGATAGAGTTTGATTGTCCTGGGTGATGTACGGTTGACAGGACGTTAAGAGCCAATTACTAACTAACGTCTTTCTTCCTTTTCTTTTTCTTTTCTAAGAAGTGTATTAAAGTTGTTTATTGGTCTGATATTAACACAGGAGTAAAAAGGAAAAGGAAAAAAGAAAAAAAAGAAAAAAAAAAAGAAGAAAAAACTAAACAAAGCTGACTGAGATCTGTCTCTTCTTTGTCCTTTAATTGTTTTTCTTAATTATATTATTATTTGTATTTTGGCTTGATATTATCTCTGAAATGTGCCATTTTCTCACATGAGTGTGTGGTGACCATTGGCGATCTTCTTTGGAACGTTTTTTGTTGTTCTTTGGTTTGGTTTGGTTTGGTTTTTGTATTCTTCGAATCTCCCACGTATGAATAGTGGATTCGTAGGCAGAATCGTTCATGTTTTCTTCGCAACTGGAAATAAAGCTGCCAATATATGTTACTCATTTGATTGTACATAGGCCTATGCGGTAATGTGCCAATCGCCTCATTATGGCTTTGCCTGTATTCTTTTCTTTCGGAGTAGTAACAGAACAGAGGTAAGTATGGTAAGTAAGTAAGCATGGTAAGTAAGTGATTTGGTGTTTTACGCCCAGAGATTGCCTGCATTTTCGTGGCTGGTGGGCAAAACGCCCTGTCAGAGGACTTGGTGAATAAACCTGTTCGTAAGTTTTCCTAAGGCCCTAGCCCATATTCCACCCCAAAATCGCAGTGTATCTGCACGAATAGCAGGGATGCAGCCATTAATGCACAGGCAGGAAAAGCAGCTGCATGCGCAAAATCCCACATGTTATCGTGTAAACTTACGATTTATTCAGAGGAGCGTACGTGATTCCTGTGAGGTGATTCGATGTTACAATCCGATTTAGCTGATAGAGAGTTCGAATCTTTTGTTGGCGTTGAGTACTATTATTCAAGTTCGAGAACAGCTTCCGAGCCGAGAAGCTATAGCCAAATATATACAGAATACAGGAACGTTTATTGTGCCGTTAGACAAATTTGTCAGTAGTTACATCGCATCAATATTCAAACATCGCGGTAATTAGCAGGAATCCCGGGGGGGGGGGGGGGGGGGGGGGGGGGGGGAGAAAGGGGAGTAAATAAGAAGATTCACGAGGTTTTTGTTTAGTTTCTTGGTGGCATTAGTAAAGTTGCCCAATAACCGTCATGGTTGACTGGGCGTAAAACACCAAGTTGCTTGTTCGCTTGCCCTGCACATATATTAACTTGCAGCCATTAATCAACAGATCAGATCTTCTAATCATCGGATGTATTACATGACCAAATATCTTCTTGTTTTTCGTATCAGGCACGTGTTTCGTGTGTTGTAGTGTCTTCTCATGCAAGCTGTGTGCTCTGTTGCATGATCGCTTTGTTGTAACACTTTCTGTATATCTCAAATTGGATGAATGATCATCACGTAGTTAAAACCTTTTTTTTTTTTTCATTTTCTCCAGCGTCATGGTATTTTTCAGTGACGGAACTGCATGAGGGTAAAATAATGTGGATCTGAACGTAACTTGGTGTAAAGGAGTCGTAATGGAAACTGTGTGTTCATTTTTTCAGTTTCACCTGACATATCCACTGCGTGAATTCTTGATGATGCTCGTGTTTAGGTTTTCTGCTGTCTTCGCAGCAGACAACGAATATTGTCTTGTGCTTTTGCACTTGAGCAGTTTAACATATCCAAGAGTACTGTTAATCAAATGAATGTATAAACCTCATTTTCGACCTCACTCCAACCCACTCTTTAACCTCCACTCCCTCAACCCACTCAAGCCGTTTAAGTTGCTAAATTCAGGAGCGAAAGTGAATCTGGAAGCTTAATATCAACTACACGCTGAACCATTCCACCTAGGCATTTACTGTTGAGAAAACGGGTTTTACCCTGCTGTCTTACGGATCTGTTGGTGTCGTTGCTCGATGTGGTGCTTAGGTTGTCACCTTTAGACACGCTCGGTTACCCGTCGTCCTGTCGCGTGTTTCATAATTTTGTGCTAGACCTGCACGTGTTCCGGGTACATTTTAACATCAGCGTGCAGATGTAATACTCCGTTGACTGTTATCAGGTTACGAAAGCTCTTTGTTTTGGTCACAGTTGTACGATCGTTGAATGCTGGAGATAGCTCTTTCAGTATTGGCTGTTGTCATGCTGAACGAATAATAGTTTTTGTAGGTTTAGATTTGGTTTGGGTGTTGAAGCTCCGTTTGGTGTTTTCACACCGTGTCAAACCCTGATATCATCTGCTTGGTTGATTGGACGTAAACGTTAAAGCAATGGAGTAACCTTGCGAACACAAATTTGCGATGATCTGCCGTCTGGATTGTTGGACTAAGGGGAACAACCCAACAGATCCCAGCGTGTTTACATCAGTGTTGCGCCCCCTGGCTGGGGGCGGAAAACATAATTTTTATGTAAAGACTTGGGCCCACATTACTCGATGTAATTTGCTAGCCTGTCGCAAACTGACTCTTCCTGTTTTGGGCTAGTTAGGCTGCATACATAGGCGTTGTGCGCGAAATTGAATCTGATTTTCGTGTAGGTGAGGAAAGACATTTCGTTGATACTGGAACTAGTAGTTGCCACATCATTTCATACTGATGTAGTCAGGTGCAATTTTGTTTCTAACGG
>JABMCL010003662.1:452500-467500 GCA_018857735.1 Alviniconcha marisindica | reverse complement strand
CCTTTTATAGCGCGTTTTTGAATACCGATCCAAGTGGTGTACTTACATCGCTATTTGGTTA
Organism: Alviniconcha marisindica; assembly: GCA_018857735.1. Lineage (NCBI taxonomy): Eukaryota > Metazoa > Mollusca > Gastropoda > Provannidae > Alviniconcha > Alviniconcha marisindica. Next base: position 467,439 of record JABMCL010003662.1, on the reverse strand, counting down.
TTGCACAGCTGGTGCCACGTGAAGCTGCTGCAGTCTCGGCACACGTTTTGTGTACTTACGTTACGTGTACACAATACAACCTTGAGCCGGTTTACAGTGTCACTTCATGCAAAGCCACATGCTAGAGAGCATGTGTGTTTAGCTGTAACCTGCCACCTGCACTTTTGCAGAATGATCGGGATCTATTACGTGCTATTGCGGTAACACTTGGGTGGAGCGGATACCGGAATAAGCACCACAGAAAGTTGGCCCTGGAGAAGACATTTCGCCTGCCGCTCTTGCCGGGACTCGAACCCGCGACCTTTCGATCACGAGTACGCCACGGCGCTAACTACTGAGCTATTCCCAGTCCCCCGTCGATCAGGATTCAAGAATATTTATTCGTGCTCTGTAAACATAGGAAATTTGAATTACTGTCATGAAGCAAAATAAACAGATCAATAATACACTGCATTGACCATCAGCTTCTCTCTGTCTCTCTGTCTCTGTCTGTCTGTCTGTCTGTCTGTCTCTGTCTGTCTGTCTGTCTGTCTGTCTGTCTGTCTGTCTCTCTCTCTCTCTCTCTCTCTCTCTCTCTCTCTCTCACTCTCCTCTCTCCATCTCACACACACACACACACACACACACACACACACACACACACACACACACACACACACACACACACACACACACACACACACACACACACACACACACACACACACACACACACACACACACAAACACATTTGAGCAGGCATTGGTCGGTTTTGCCCTTAGTAGGAATAGTTGGGTGTCTTTTATCAGAACAGTCCAGTCAGTTTTATTCGGAACAATCCTGTCCAAAAACAGTCGAAAATACATGACCAGCCGTGTCTCGTCCTTACTTGGAACATCGAGTCCTGTCCTTAACGCCGACAAGACGCCGACGTCACGTTTCTCGCGTGTGTTTTTCGTTTGGCTTCAATGTGCAGCGAAACGTTGTTGTTGTTGCTTTTATATAGCGCTATTCTCCGCTCTCGAGCAGACTCACTGCGCTCGCATGTGATTCTACAAGAGCGAATAGCTTTTTATAGCGCATTTTTGAATATCCACCGAAGTAGTGTACTTACAGCGCATTGCATGAAAGCCACTGAACCGAAATTATGACTTTGCCGCCGCAAGGCAGCAACATGGACGCTGCAGCCGCGCAAAGCTGCATGTGTTTCGGTCAACAGTGCGACCAGTGTTTGTCCAGCAGCTTTGTGCCGGAGTTTGCTCAGCTACTGCCGGACGATCGAGCGACGTACTACAGTAGTGGTGCTAGAGTTCTGCGAGTGTGCGAGACTTCAGCTTCAGCCTTTCTTTGAACGGAGAGTACATGCAGCGCCGCGTTTTGGGATCGATTCTTCAAACCCTGCTGCCCCTCCCTTCCCTTCTACCTCTGACGGAACAGTTGTGGGTGCAAGCTGTCATTTCGCTTCGTGCTTTGACTGGCTTTGGATGCTCGAGCTGAGCTGAGTTTTGCATTGCTAGTCAGTTCCGCGGGCGAGGACTAAAGTGGATCTCTGAGACCGAGCGCGGGGCTGGTGTAGACTGATTCAGTTGCTGTGTAATTGACAACATCCCGCTGGCATCATGTCTTCGAGCTCAACTGATCAGTTCAACGTGGTGTTGGCGGTTGATCAGAGTGAATATAGCGAGTTTACTTTCAAGTGTGAGTAATACACCATTATCGTTTCATTTCGATTTCGGTTTTGTTTATTTACTTCTCACTGTTTTGTAGAACTGGCGTTCATGTTGCTTTTGCCTTTTAACGTCAAGATGGACCAGATGTTTACTGTTTCAAGTTTGTAACTAAACAGGCACACGAAAAGCACCTTGTGCATAATTATAGTGAATAAAACACGCACCGCGTATTCTTCATACCGAACACAGACCCTCTACCACACACACACACACACACACACACACACACACACACACACACACACACACACACACACACACACACACACACACACACACACACACACACACACACACACACACACACACACACACACACACACACACACACACACACACACACACACACACACACACACACACTTGCATGCTCGCGCAGCTGAATCAAGGATGGGATGCATAATAAACAGTCGCCTTGCATCTTGATCGAGTTATCATTAGCTTCATCATCATGTAATAACAAATGTAATTCTCCTAGACAGCTCAGGTCCAGGAATAACTCGGAACTGACCTTGTTTCGGCAACAATGTCAACATCTAACTCTATTGGCATGCTCCTTTTCAAAACAAAACCCCAAACACCACGCCCACGATATTACAATGGACCGAGAACCGAGGTATAAACAGCCAGCCAGACTATAGTTTACCCATGTAACTGTAAACTATCCCAGCCAGAACACAAGGAAACAGGTGTATTTCCCAAAGCGCAGGAGAGCAATACCTGTGGGCACAGCACTACATGTATATTAGCTTCGTTAGCTCAGCCTGTTACAAGACTGAGAAGAGGGTAATAGGATTTGTCAGGGCCGTGGCTCTGGTTTACATACCTGGGTTCCCTGTAAGACTAAGAGAACATGTGATAGTAATTATCTGGACAGAAAGTGGCATAATAGAAGTCTGATCTGCCGCAGACGTCCGTCGTTTTCGGAATAACATGGGAGCCATAGTTTTCACCGCAGATACAGCTGATCGCGTGAGAGCAAGAAAGACGCGTTGATTATCATTATTGTAGCACGTTTCTCCTTCCTTCTTTAGCTCATAGTCTTGCTTTCTTTCTTTTCTTCCGCTTCTTTGTGTTCCCCTCACTCTTCCTCTTCGCAATGATGTTGATGTTGTCTTTGTTCTTGTCTTCTTCCTCTTCCTCCCGTTACTAAAATCGTGTTGCTATTGTCGCTGCTGTTCGTTTTAGGCATTCGCATGTGTGTGTGTGTGTGTGTGTGTGTGTGTGCGTGCGTGCGTGCGTGCGTGCGTGCGTGCGTGCGTGCGTGCGTGCGTGCTGGTGTGCGTGTGTGTGTGTTGTGTGTGTGTGTGTGTGTGTGTGCGTGTGTGTGTGTGTGTGTGTGTGTGTGTGTGTGTGTGTGTGTGTGTGTGGTGTGTGTGTGTGTGTGTGTGTGTGTGTGTGTGGTGTGTGTGTGTGTGTGTGTGTGCGTGCGTGTGCGTGTGTGTGCGGGGTGGGGGGTGGGGGTGGGGGGTGGGGGAGTGTGTGTGTGTGTGTGTGTGTGTACAATAGATTGCTTTTGTAAAAATAAAAATAAATAAATTCTATAGCGTTATTCCTCACTGAGCGAGCGCATCGCGCTTATTTACATACAGTGCATAGTCATTTGAATTTACTGACATGTTAGATACACACGGTCACGTAACATAGTCAGTAACAATACATATTACATTCTTAGTGCGTTACAATAATATAAACCAGATACATACAAAACTGTGAACAAAATAACCACACACACACACACACGCACACACACACACACACACACACACACACACACACACACACACACACACACACACACACACACACACACACCACACACACACACACACACACACACACACACACACACACACACACACACACACACACACACGGGGAGGAGGGGGAGGGGGAGGGGGGCGACGGGGAGACTTAGGAAATCCTACTGGCAGAAAGCTATGATGAACAAGTGAGTTAGAGTCTGGATTAAAAGAACGGAAGTGTAGAAGAGATTCTGGAATAGAATGGCAGAGAGTTCCAGACTGAAGGCGCAAGAAAACTGAAAGAAGGCTCCCGAACGTTTCAGTGTTACACTTTTGGACTTTGAAGAGCTTCTTACACGACGACCTCACAAGACGAACGTACATTTTTCGTGATGGTTCATACGCACACGGTCGGCAAATCATAAACTGGCAGAGAGCCATCGAAAAAGGGACAAACGAAAGTGGTTATCTTGTACTGTGGTCAGAATATAGTCGTAATTAGCCAATGCAGTTCTTGCAGGAATGGCGTCACATAATCGAATCTGATTTTCTGGGAATGAGTTTTGCAGCGGACCCTCTTTCAGCGTGAAATCTGTTTAACGGTAATCTTTCTAAGATGGCACTGTAGTAGTGGAGCCGAGATGTTATCGTTGATGTAAAACCCTGGGAAAATATGGCCTCTCTTTTTTGTCCTCCCCTTCTTTTCCTCCGGTCGTGCCAGTGACATATATGGCGAGATTTATGGCCAACCTCATTGCAAAAAGCAAAGTTTAAAAAGATCTTTTGGGGGAAGGGGGGGGGGGAGTGGCCGGAATAATACAATGTGGGCAATACATTTCCCCTGGATACGTAAATTTCAAGGAAGGGAATCTCGATGCCAGTCTGGATAATATCAAGTGCTAGGCTCATTTTGGGATCTGAGAATCAGTGGGACTGTATATATATATATAGTTTGTGCATTGAAACCGTTGGGGTTTGAATGACTGAAATGTTTCTATGAAGAAACAACTAGCACATCTGCAAGAGCAAAGTAACTTTCTGAACAGTGCCGTAGTCTGGTCACAAATATACAGAGAGAGATAATTAATTCTTACAGCCTGATCAACCGTGAAGACCTTATCAGGCAGAAGCAATATATATATATATCTATAAAATGTATATGCATTTTTTTAATGTATACACAAAAACAAAACAAACAAAACAAACAAACAAAAAGGAAAGCCAAATCTCATTCATTGTTTATAAGGCACATGACATTGATCTGGAGTGACAAAATGAAGCTTAATGATCCCGCAGAAGACAAAATTAGAAATGCAGATGTCTCAGCAGGAGGCAAAGCAGATAAAGCTATATTCTGAGCTACTCCCAATATAAAAAAATAGGAAATCTTTGACAGCTCTGGGTTTTCACAGCAAATTTTGCAAGTTTGTTGTGTATGTTTCTTGCTGACTGTTTGTTTGTTTGTTTCTTTTTTTCTTCTTCTTTTTTTGGTTTTTGTTGTTGTCTTTTGCTTTATATACAGTTTAAATTTTGCCGTCGACTGACAAGCAAACAAACAAAACAGAAGAAAACCCTCCCAACTTAGACAGACAGATAGACTCACAGATACACACAGACGCACACAGACAGACACACCGATGTATGCACACACACACACAAACACACACACACACACACACACACACACACACACACACACACACACACACACACACACACACACACACACACACACACACACACACACACACACACACACACACACACACACAGAAACGAAATCAAAAGAGACGAGCGTTACCAGCTGTGAATGACGTGCATAATTTTATGTGGATGTCCAAACTGGAGTCGAACGCTGCTTTAAAGCCTGCAATAGATGATCATAATTATAGAATTTCGTGCTCTGCCTCCCGCCAGGATTTCTACTTTTCTAATCTCTGCTTTCCTCGTTCATTCACTTTCTTTCCCCCTATCCCTCGTTAAAGGCGTGATTTAGGTGTACGTGGCTGTACATAATGACTGCGAAATGTTGCATATTGTATTCCTACAACAGAAACTCTTTCTTCGTCCTGGCTCAGTTCGCATCCATAGCAACACCACAGGACACACTGTTTTACATGTTGTTTTGTTTCTCTGCATGCCCTCTCCAAATAGAAGACAAAAAAGAAAAGAAGAAGAAAAAGAAGAAGAAAAAAAGAAGAAAAAAACAAACTATTAAAGACCTCACCGACAGCTGATTCATTTTTGTACTCATTAAGCTAATTGTATGAGTTCTCTTTCAGCATTTGAATACGGAGACGAATCTCATAAACCTAAATTTCAAGGACTCTGAAACAAAGATGACTACTGCATTCTAAAACAAGCTACATACACATGACCGGTAACAAAATGCGCGAATTTTCGGTGTAAGTCCCTTCTTCAAAACACTCTAGTCATTCAGTACACTACAACCGCAACCGGATAAGTGCATTTTCATTTATCACCATTTAACTTTTGTTTTGCCTCTTTGAAAAAGGAAATTAGTTCGAAAATTGGCACATGTTTTGTATTGTCGTGTTAAATTAGCGCTCTCGTTTTAACCATTTATGTGTTTTGATCTCGATTTTAAGGACGGCGTATTATTTGCCAGTATTCTCACTATTTCAAAGCAACGATACAATTATAAACTTTGATTTGATTAAAAAAACAGCAACAAACAAACAAATGAGCACAAAACAAGCAAACAGGAAAATACACGGGAGATGCCAGTAATCAAATGAAACATATTTTATGTACTATAAAGAGGTGGACAGCCGAACAGCTTTAATGGCGATTTAATCGACTAATGACAACCCTGCATGTATTCCAGTAGTTACTCATGGATATAGGCTAATAGCTGTGCCTGCTTTTGTTGTAGAGTGGATTTTTTAATCAGCCAATTGATCCATTTACCACAAATCCTCCAGGGAGATGTGAGCTTTTCTGTACTTGTGTATGCGTCAGTGTGTGTGTGTGTGTGTGTGTGTGTGTGTGTGTGTGTGTGTGTGTGTGTGTGTGTGTGTGTGTGTGTGTGTGTGTGTGTGTGTGTGTGTGTGTGTGTGTGTGCAACAGCCGCATTATGCAAAAAGACGTGGCAATGTACTACTATTCATAAGTATTACGGCTATTGAAAGTCACACTGACATAGACACGACCAGAATGCATCTCAAAAATTCAACAGCAATCTCTCAGGCACAGATCTTAGGGGAAAAAATGGAACACCTGTTCTGTTATCATTGAGGCTGTTGACTCTCTCGCTCAAAAGAAGCTTGCAACGGTACGGGTTGGCTATCTGAGGTGTTTGTGTTTCTGTCGTGTGTGTGTGTGTGTGTGTGTGTGTGTGTGTGTGTGTGTGTGTGTGTGTGTGTTGTGTGTGTGTGTGTGGTGTGTGTGTGTGTGTGTTGCCTCTTTTCGTTTGTTAACTGTTTCTACACCTTGGTAATGGATTAGCTAGTATGCCTCGAAGATCGACTCTACATCAGTAGAGATGACGTCAGCATCTGGGACTGCAAGGGAAAGATCTTTCATATTGAAGACAAAGACGTTTGCCATTTCAGTTCCAGATATTTGTTGGTACTTTATAAACTCCTGGCTGGAAATAAAGGATGCTTTGCCTGGATATGTATATGCACAGCCACCACGAGAACAGCGCTGTTACACAGTCAAACGTACCCTCATAGGTGATGTTTTAGAGCTTACGTATCGTGGTGTATCGCAGAATATATGTTGATATTATGCACTGTCGCTAAGGTAACTATGTGCAGTCATCTTTGGTGTTCACGCAACTCTCTAAGATTATAAATTATGCAGCTGTCGACAGAAGCGCGAGATTTGATATATGATTTTCGTCGTCATCATTACTAACCTTTCAGACCACTGTCTTCGCTAGACTGCATATACGTGACAGAGTTAGATCAGCTCTCAGCCAGCAGATCGGGCCGGGATCGAACCCACGACAACACTGATTGATCGAAGCTAGAGCGTCAGAGCCGCCTGACAACCCCCTCCCCCCCCCCACCCCCCCACCCCTCAATCAGCTAAACGACCGATTCACACACAAATCATTCATGTGCACAAATCCCACAGGGAGATGTGTGTGTGTGTGTGTGTGTGTGTGTGTGTGTGTGTGTGTGTGTGTGTGTGTGTGTGTGTGTGTGTGTGTGTGTGTGTGTGTGTTTCCAGTGAGTTAAAAAAAAACAAATTGTACAGACCTGCGGAATCTCTCTGTCTCCTTCTCTCTTCATATTTGACTATGAATGTCTTGATTACTAGTAGTACTAATAGTAGTACTAACAACGTCAGATATGCGAGTCGGTTTTTGTGCTAATATCTTCACAGTTGAGAAATAAAGTTTAATCGATCAGTCAGTCAGTCAGTCAGTCAGTCAGTCAGTCTCTCTCTCTCTCTCTCTCTCTCTCTCTCTCTCTCTCTCTCTCTCTCTCTCTCTCTCTCTCTCTCCTCTCTCTCTCTCTCTCTCTCATATATCTGAAAGAGTGACTAGTTTTATTTTTTTTTTTAAATTAAAAAAATTATTCATCAGCTCAGTACACCTTCTCCTTATGTGTGGTAAACACATTTATTGATTCAATAACAGGAAAATATATCGATGGGAGAGAACTGGTGTTCTTTTGTATGGTGTCAGAGATCATAGTGCCATGTTTACGAATGATATGAACTGAACGGGTCGCGGCTGTGATTCACGATCTAGTTGCAGACAACCAAGGTTTGTTTCACTGTAGATAATTGTAGCCACTTCCCTTGCGTGCCACGTGTCTGTTGGTTAAGAAAGTAATTCTCTCCAGTCTAGACTGAAACCATCCGAATGACTTGTTTGCTAATTGGATTTTCCTCCCAGCTATACATTATTTAAGTGGAAACAGAAGTAGAAAATTAATGGGAATCCCAAAATTAGCCCAGATTCTCTTTCGCGAGGACACCTTTCTGCTGCTCCTCCCCTCCCCTTCCGGATCGTTTCTGACTGAAGAATTTGCTTTGTTCCTTCGCCGGATGCGATAGTATACGTCTCGCGTGAAAGGAGATAGGCTAATAAAATGTCCACAAATATCAGTCAAGAAAAAAGATATGTCAGATATTCGTGTGTGTGTGTGTGTGTGTGTGTGTGTGTGTGTGTGTGTGTGTGTGTGTGTGTGTGCGTGTGTGTGCGTGTGTGTGTGTTTGTGTGGTGTGTGTGTGTGTGTGTGTGTGTGTGTGTGTGTGTGTGTGTGGTGTGTGTGTGTGTGTGTGTGTGTGTGTGTGTGTGTGTGTGTGTGTGTGTGTGTGTGTGTGTGTGTGTGTGTGTGTGTGTTTGCGTGTGTGTGCACGCACGCACGCGTGTGTGTGTGTTTGGGGTGTCTGTCTGCGTGAGCGTGTGTATGCATGTATTTGAGAGAGAGAGAGAGAGAGAGAGAGAGAGAGAGAGAGAGAGAGAGAGAGAGAGAGAGAGAGAGAGAGAGAGAGAGAGAGAGAGAGAGAGAGAGAGAGAGAGAGTCTAGAAGTAGCAAACTGAAAGCTATACTCTGTCGAACGAACAACAATATTCCTGCAACTATTCAGCCTCCCTGAATTGTCTTTCCATTACGTCGATCTTCACCACAGGGACACTATACATAGTGGACACTAGCTACAGTTACGCCCCCTACCAGGATACAGGATACCTCGAGACTATCGCTCCAGTAATGCTTCCATAATGGGGAAAGGGAGACAGACTTAAAATAGATACCTAGGTCTTTGGGGAATTGCATGGTAGCTCAGAAGGAACATTACACTAGCTCCCGTAATGCCTCCATAGCGGGGAAAAAAACTCATGGTAGCTAGATGACTATACACTAACCCCATTAACGCCTCCACAGTACAAAAACTGCATGATAGCTAAATGACTATAAACACTAGCTGCCGTAACGCCTCCATGGTGGAAAAACTGCATGGTAGCTAGAGGATTATATAGGACCCGTAACGCCTTCATAGCGGGGGAAACTGCATGGTAGCCAGAGGACTATTCACTATTCCTAGTAACGCCTTCATAACGGGGAAAACTGCATGGCAGCTAGAGGAATATACACTATCCCTTGTAACGCCTTCGTAGCGGGAAAACTCAATGGTAGCTAGATGAATATGCACTATCCCTTGTAACACCTTCATAGCGGAAAAGTCAATGGTAGCCAGAGGAATATGCTCTATCCCTTGTAACGCCTTCATAGCGGAAAAGTCAATGGTAGCTAGAGGAATATGCACTATCCTTTGTAACGCCTTCATAGCCTGGAACCTGCATGATAGCCAGAGGACTATCTAGCCCAGTGACACATGCTAAACGGGGAAGGTTCATGACAGGCAAATGACTATAGCAACGACCCCACACATGGTAGCTGGAGGATTATAACTACATTCAGTAACCCTTTAAACCACCACCACAGTGAAGCCGTACGGTATATAGCTAGAGTCAGACTGCATAATGCTTTGGTAACGCCTCCACCACAAGTTAGCTAGAGACTGTAACGCCGCTTCTGGGGAGATACTGCATGGTGATGACATATTAATATTTTATAAAGAGACTGCGCACTGGCCTTTTTTAACCCCTCTACTGTGGAGATGTTGCACGGTGGTGGCATATATAGCTAGAGACTGCACACTGGCCTTTGTAAGGCCACTAGTGTGGACAAACTACTGCATTGTGATGGAATATAGCTATAGAGACTGCAAAATTGTCCCTATAATTAACGCCTGCGGAGAAACTGCTTCACGGTGATGGTCTAACGCCTTTACTGTGGAAAAACTGCATGGTGATGGTATAGCTAGAGGCTCCATAGTACTACTACTACCACCAGTTCCTAAGATGAAGGAAAAGAAGAAGAAGAAAATATGTATAAAGCGCGAACAGCTAACATCTGACACCTCAAGCGGAAAACGACAATATCATTGCCTACATGCAATTCAAATAACAAGAAGCTAAACAGGCAAGACTTACACAATAAACGGGATATTTTCTTTTTTCTTAAGTTTTTCTGTCTTTCTTTTCCCCCCTAAACTTTCTCTCTCTCTCTCTCTCTCTCTCTCTCTCTCTCTCTCTCTCTCTCTCTCTCTCACACACACACACACACACGACGCACGCACGACGCACGCACGCACACGACCACACACGACACAACACACGCGAACACAGCCCCGCAACGCCGCATTGTCGAGACTGTATGGTAGCAAGAACCCACATACACAAAAGACGATAACGTAAGCAACACCGCTGAGCCGCCGCCTCAATCAGCCCTGCAACGCCTGCATTGTGGAGAAACTGTATGGTATAGCTATAGAGACCCTACATACACAAAGAGTGTATGCTGGTATATAGCCGTAGAGCCAACACCGCTGAGCCGGTCCGCTCTTCCTAATCAGTCTCTGCTGCGTTCTCTCCATAGGGATGGGGACTAAAGTCATTTACTTGTCCGCACCTTGTCTCAGTCTCCTTCTGTTCGATCTGAGACTCCAAGATTTCCAGAAGGTTCCATCGTTTCTTGAAGGTCACGACTGCATTTCACCCCACGGAGCTTTGGATCGGACGTCTATCGGAAAACGGAACCCCAGAAACTGGCGGAGAAAAATGCTTCGGATCGGCAGTCGTGTTGGAAGCCTAGTATTGCATGTAACAGGCATTGTAGTGTTAGCTGATCTATTGATTTCACTCATATTCTTTTGGATTCATTGATTTGTTACATTTTGTTTGCTCTTTTGTTTGCTTTTAAAGTGTTTCCTTATTCAGCGAATTCTTTGACTGCCTCTAGATATGCATTAACGTACTCATCTTTCCCCCAGTGCCCCCCATACCCCCGCCCCCTTCCTCCCGTCTTCTCTCTTCTCAATCTCTTGCCCTCTTCCTCCATGTCCACACACACACACACACACACACACACACACACACACACACACACACACACACATTCTCCCTCTGTATGCTACGCCGGGAGATTGGACAGCTTAACGGTAGACCACCGGTTTTACTCCGTTTTATTTTATTTGTATATGTTTTACCTTTGTTGTGTTGAATTGTCTAATTGCCCTTTTTTTGTTGGTGGTGGTGACCCCAAAAGCAAATATTCATTTTATGCATTTATTATGAACAATAAAGTTCTTTTGTTTTGTTTGTTTTGGACGAGTGGTCTAAAGGTCGCAGGTTCGAGTCCCAACAAGAGCGGTATGAGAAATTTCTCCTCCGGGGTTAACTTGTGCTGACTCTTATTTCAGAATCCGTTCCTCCCTAGTGTTACCGCAGTAATACGTAAAAGATCCTTGTCATTCTGCCAAACGTGCAGGTGGCAGATTACAGCTAGACGCGTATGTAACTTCGAATAAAGTGAAACAAAACTGGCGCATGGTTGTATCATGTACACAGAACGTGCACCGAAACGGCATCAGTTTCAATTGGCACCAGCCATGTAACAACCAAACAGCGCTGTAGTATAGGTATACATCACCTCGTCAGTGGATATTCAAACAACGCACTGTGTTTCAGAGTTGCATGAGTCGCATGAGCGTTGTGGATCTGCTCCAATGCAGAAGCAGAGAACAGCGCTATGCGGCCCTCGCTCGACAAGGGTTCATATAAATAGATGTGTGTGTGTGTGTGTGTGTGTGTGTGTGTGTGTGTGTGTGTGTGTGTGTGTGTGTGTGTGTGTGTGTGTGTGTGTGTGTGTGTGTGTGAGTGCGTGTGTGTGATAATACAAAACCTGTTGGACTTCTCACGCAGGCTTTCGCTTTAAACATGGTAGCAACGGAGATATCGTCTCTATTGGACAACGACGACTACGGGTATTTCAGTTACAAGAACCCTCGATAGCTTTATGATAACGCTTTATCGCGCGAACTAGACATGGCCGAATGTTTGTTTGATCTTCCTAAAAATCGATAGCCCACAACATAACAGTTTTCGGCCGGTGACTGTGACGTTTACGACAATGGCGCATCTGATGCCCTTGTGAAGTTTAAGTTCCGCGCATTGATCATTGCTACCCTAGCCTAGCTTCCATTTCGCCCCTTTGATGGAGGCCGGCTTTTCCTCTTCAAAGCGGGTAGAATGACGGACAGCGATGATGGTGGAAACCTCAATGAGAAAGATGAAGGTCCATTTTGAACTCTCTCTCTCTCCCTCTCTGCCTGTGTCTCTTTCTTTTCACCCCCCCCCCCCCCCCCCCCCCGCTCTCTCTCTCCAGCGAGTGTGTGGCAGACGTGCATATGATTCTAAAGTGGTTGAACAAATTTGTCAAGTAGGCTACGTTGGCAACAATTTTACCCGGCGCGAACGAGCGAGCGAGCAATAGAGAGAGAGAGAGAGAGAGAGAGAGAGAGAGAGAGAGAGAGAGAGAGAGAGAGAGAGAGAGAGAGTTTGCATTCGATATTTAGAACAACTGGCACATTTAACCCCAAAGTCCAAGCACTGGTTTACGACATCGTAACTCCAATGCCCTTAACTGGTTACGCCATTGGTCTGTAAGATAACGAACAGTTTTTCGTTGGTGCTTAAATGTCAGTAAGTATTAACAGACAAGTGAAATTATATCAGGCGAAACGCCATTCTATAACCGCCCACGTTGCTTACGCCAGCACTAATAAAACCAAAATCGTTTGAATCCAGACGGAACTCATTTTTTACCTGGGGCGGACGCGCCTCATGTTTATGTGCATGCTTCGATGCTATGTTGCTTCCACAGTCTTATTAATACCGAAAACCTTTCGGAGGACGCTGGCAGTATCGTTGGACAGCTGCGCGGAGATAAAGAGGGCCCTTTCAGTGTCGTAACCAGTTGTGTCATAGTCTGGAGGAAGGTGCCGGAAAGCGTTGCATGCTCAGAATCTGATTTAACCCCTCGTCTGTGATGTCATTTATAATTGTCCACAATACACCCACAACTTCAACATCCAAAATAATACAGTCGGCGTTGGCCAAGTTGTCATGTCCGTGGGAAATATCCATGTTTTCAAGAGCTTTAAATTTGAGTTCTTTTCCCTAGCATTAACTCATGGCTTTGTCAAGTACTTGCAAAAGCCGAAGAACACGTTTGGCCATATCAAACCGTCCACCTTGACAATGGAAACAAACACATGTTGAAAATCATGCTCTCCATTGGATTACCTGATAAACCACGCATGCTATCTTTTTGAAAATACCACCACGACACTTAATTATTACTGAAAATGAGAAAATGGAAATGACAATATGACAATGTTTGACCTTCCCCTTGAATCTAATAATCTGTTATTCTGGGCTTGTTGGACAGGCTGACAGACAAAGCAACCAATAAAGGTGGCTTGTGTTATGTTATGATAACTTCGAGAAATACTAGCGGGCATAAAGCAACGGATCGATCGCCCTAATAAGAGCGGCACCAAAACCGGAAGCAGCTGTCGACGACTTAAGAAGATATCGGAACTGTTTCGAAAACGGGAACGGGGTACAGCGCAATTTGGCATTCACAGGCTCTGAGATATTACCATGGGCTGGATATAAGTAAAGTAACATGTTGGTTGTGAAGGACAGCACGTCTGTTAGCCCCTGGGCCCAACTGGCGGCTGTCCAGAGTGAACAGATACTACCGTGGTCTGAAATGGAGAAGAGTTAGCTGTGAATGACAAAACTGATAGCAAACACGTGTCGGCACACAGGAGCACGCCTCTGCGGACTGGGACCCAAAGCTGAGACCCATGATTGGGGCCCACGCCTGAGACCCTGCGTCCACCTGAGTGCATAATGTCTTTCCCGAGCGATTAGATATGCTACCGCGGGCTGAACTGAAGAAGAGTCTAACATGTTAGCCGTGAATGACAGCATTGACAGCAGACATCACACTCCGAGCATCGCTTTCCGGCACTTTCCTGAAGAAGGATGCCGTAAACCAATGCTTGGAGTTTGAGCAGACGTGTGACGATGCACGCCTCTGTTGACTGGGGCCCAAGGCTTGGGTCCTGGGTCCACCGTTAATCCGCTTACCGGCCAGAATTACCGTGGAACCCGTTGGGCCATGCATGGACTCAAATAGGGTTGGGTTGACGTGCCAAGGTTTCCAGTGTAACGTGGTCTGCTTCGTGCGCTCTACTGTCAAAGAAGGAAAGCTAGCGGCCGCTGTTTCGATGCCAGAAACAGCAATCAGGGAGGTTTGTCTGTCATGGTGGCAGTCGAACTCGAACTCGAACTGGCCTTTATGTAGCCAGATATGACGACAGGCGTTGCAACTTTTCACCACATCAGTGATGGTCACACTTTTAGCAGTGACGATATCTACGTGTTTTGGGCCGCAACAATTGCAGAGTTCAGGAGCTGTGTGCAAGTCGAGGTGGCCGTCCTGGGCTACCGTCCCTAATAAGGCTACGGTTTCTGTGGACGTAAAGCAACACTTCAACCAAGCAACAATTGCGACAGGTTTTCGCCGCGACGAGGAGCACGGTTTTTCACCGCAGCGCTGGCCATAGCTTTTCGTCCTGTCAATT
>JABMCL010003662.1:442500-447500 GCA_018857735.1 Alviniconcha marisindica | reverse complement strand
GGCGATGTCTGTCGTCTTTCTGATTTGCTTCTTCTTCGTCTTTTGTCTGTCTTGTGTTCTGTGTTAGTACCAGTCATTTGAATTGTTTTCCAGAAGAAGGCATCTATGTCGAAATGTCGAAGTGTTTTGTATTCGTGTAGACGGTTCTTCTTTTAGTGAGTAACTTTCCCTTGTTCTTTTTGACCTCACCAGCAGTCATCTCTGATTGATCGTGCAAGTCAACGCAGGAACTTGCATGCCGGAACGGCGGGGCAGGCGTTTGCATGGGAGGGGGTCTGTCGGTGGAACCCGAGTGCTTAGTTTTTGTTGGCCATGTGGTCGATGTGGGGCAGGCTCTCACCCTGACAGATTACTGCTGTTTCGCACAGTGTATGGGTGCTGAGTTTATTCTCAGAGCAGTGCTGAACTTCGCGAATTTTGCCTCCAATGCTGACAGGTACTCGCACAATCAGACCAACAACAACAACAGCTAAAAGGAAATTGCGCGCGCGCGCGCACACACACACACACACACACACACACACACACACACACACACACACACACACACACACACACACACACACACACACACACACACACACACACACACACACACACACACACACACACACCGAGGAACAAAGTAGTTACAATAGCTTTAACCGATATTTTGATGTATGTAGACCGCATTATTTTTGCCAAATGTTCTCACATGGGATGGGGGGCAAGAAGAAAAAAAGAGAGAGAGAAAGATTTTTTTCTTTTCTTAACACCGTCTTCAAATTGGAACTCAATCGACTTGAGTGGACCTTTTGTCTTCCCACTACACAGCAGGGGCAAAATATTTACTTGCAGAAGGTTTTTCCTTCTTGTTGGGAACAGTTGATTACATTCCTTATTTCAGTCGACCCCCTCCTCATCCTGCTCAGTCCTCCATCCCCTGGCCCCAAGTCTGTAATGACTGCATTCTACAGAAGAAAAAGGAAAGAAAAACAAAAGAAAAACAAAAAACCGACGTCCCCGTTTCTGTCCGCTTCTCATGAACTAACAGATCACAGAGATGAAAGCATCTTTGCAAAGTAATTAACCTGACTGAATCAAGTCTAACAGAGGAGACCTGCTTACCTGTTTCCAGGTGCTATCAACTCCCCTCCCGGCATTCATTCCCACTCCACCTGCAAATTCTTTTCATCTTTCCTAAAGACTTCTTTTCCTTTTTCCCCGCGAAATTTTCTTTTTCTTTGCCCTTTTCCTCCCGTCTTCTTCTGCGTTTGCAGAGAATACTGGCTATGTTTATCGTGTGTTGTTCAGCTGCTGCAGCTCTTATCAAAGCTGTGCTGAGAGATTACAGTAGTAGCGATGCAAAATCTCAGGACTGGTGCTGACGGTTCATACCCATATCTCCCTAAGTCCTCGCTGTCAACAGCAATGCTGATGGCTGCAGGACTGGATAACACCTAACTGTCGGCGTTATTCTCTAACAGCATCAAATGGGCGGCACTGAAAAGTCACTTTGCAAAGTGACTTTCCAAAATGAAGAGTTGAGCTCGCGCGTCTACACACACACATACACACACGTACGCTCGCACGCAAGCACACTCACTCATGCATGCACGCATGCTAGCATGCTCACTATCATGTACACACACACACACACACACACACACACACACACACACACACACACACACACACACACACACACACACACACACACACACACACACACACACACACACACACACACACACACACACACACACACACTAAACTCTAGTATATTATAGCGGATTAATTAATCATCGCTTTAGGCCACAGTACCTCCAGAAACGGACCCACTTTACGAAACGGCCAAATAATACGTTGCACATAATGTTCTACTATTTTCGATATCCACTTGGTAACAGTGGGTATTTAGGGTGTGAAGATGATGAAAAGTAAACCCAGTGGGTAAAATAAACGGAAAAGGGACGGTCCAATTTGATGTGTAAATTTAGAGTTTATCAATTAAACGTTTGTAATTATCTTTTAACAGCTTATTGCTTTACTTGTAAATTCGAGTAAGCGTTTAGTGGAGAGGATTTCAACTCTTTTGTTCTTTGTCATTTCCACAGGGAAACCTTCTCCTGTGGGGAATAAAATTTATCGATCGGCTTTTTTTCTTTTCTTTTTTTCTTTTTAACGAAAGCCATCCGCTTCCGAGACGCGCTATGTTCCCCACTGATTACAACCTGACCTCAGTCGACCACTATACTTTCTGCTGAAGTTAGTCTTTAGTAGTTTTCACGTCTGCCAGCCAGATTTATGTTTGTCGAGAGCAGGAAACGTTAAAAGGAAAATCGAGTATAACAGCCTTCTCGATTGCTTCACTGAGTGAACTAGTGTGTTTCTTTACAGGAGCTTGGGTCTACCATCAGCTGTTCTGCGTGTTCTGTGGGGCCTAGTCGTTCTCTGTCCAGTTCCACCCCAACACCTCGACCGATACTGTTAGCGGTGGAGTGCTGAAACGTACGAGAGAGAGAGAGAGAGAGAGAGAGAGAGAGAGAGAGAGAGAGAGAGAGAGAGAGAGAGAGAGAGAGAGAGAGAGAGAGAGAGAGAGAGAGAGAGAGACAGACAGACAGACAGACAGACAGACAGACAGACAGACAGACAGACAGACAGAGAGACAGACAGACAGACAGACAGACAGACAGACAGACAGACAGACAGACAGACAGAGAAGGCGGTAAATGTGTGCTGGTCGTGTCAAGGGATCGATGTCCGTCGTACGGCGGTTAAAACCTGCATTTAATGTTTATACGCATACAGAGAGAGAGAGAGAGAGAGAGAGAGAGAGAGAGAGAGAGAGAGAGAGAGAGAGAGAGAGAGAGAGAGATCTTCCATTTTTGTCGAATTATTTTGTCGGAAGCATAATTATATATGCAGAAACTGACGCTAAACAGACGAAGCAAGGCTACCCGGGTTGGTGAAGAACGATGTAACGCGGAGAATTACGAAATGCCGTGGTGAATTAATGTATCTCAAACGCAGCTGTTTTCTATCAGTGTCCTACAGAGAGGTCCCCGAGAAATTTGGTAGAATAAAACTACAGGGGATAACTGCGTGTCCTCTTTCACTTTCTTCACAGATAGTTCATGTCTCTTTGTGAGAAAATGTTGCCGAGTCAACCTGAACTGCCTCGCTTTTTTCCCCTTCTTTTTCTGAATGTTGCACGTTGTGAATTAGTACAGAAGTAAACTCGAAACGATTCAGACCGTACGATAGGATGTTGATTAGTGTTTTTTTTTGTACAAGAAACAAAAAGATTACTTAAGTGAAGGCCACTGATGCTGTCATTTGCCATACATTAACATTTTCACTGGCCCTTTCGTTTCCCGTAGATATTTGTTTTGATGTTATTCAAAACAGGGAACGCCCAACCTACAATACATTATTGTATTTACTTTCCCTCAGTAAAGGTCATGATGTTGATTATTTCTTCGAGCGCAGAACAAAGAAGAAAAAGCACAAATAGTAGACCTTAAGAGAGAGAGAGAGAGAGAGAGAGAGAGAGAGAGAGAGAGAGAGAGAGAGAGAGAGAGAGAGAGAGACAGAGAGAGACAGAGAGAGACAGAGAGAGACAGAGAGACAGAGACAGAGACAGAGACAGAGAGACAGAGACAGAGACAGAGAGACACAGAGAGACAGAGAGAGAGGAGCGCCCATACAACTACTGATCGATGCTATCTCAGAATATTTCAAGTGATGATTGCAGCGATAACCTATATGTGCAGCCAGTTAGGCCTACGTGGTCGCATTTTGCTGTCTCCTGTGGACTTAAAGAACACACTAGCCTCCTTCAAAGGATTTGTTCAACGGACACAGGAGATCAAAATAAAACCCCAAACTCAGTATTTCACTATTTTGCTTTAAGATGTCCCGTTGAATGGATGTTTTGCTCTCAGTGCACACAGTGAGCCGACACACGTTAAGCCCGTTCTTAATTGGGCCAATGTTTGTTTGCGAACCTAGTTGGCAGTATTCGGGGAACCTATTTGGTTCTTAATTGGGCGAACTTTTCTTCGCGAACATAGTTGGAAGTATTCGTCGAAGCTATATTCGGGGTCCAAAAAGGTTCGCTCAACATGTTCTGGGAACATTCGCCCTATTCGACGAACATTGCCTCTGATTGGCTGAGAGCAGAGCTCTCCTGCGGATGAAGAAAAAACAGAAAAAAGGATGACAGTGTCGCTTTTTCACTCGCTTCGGAGGGAATTTGTTTATTTGTTGACTTGTGGGAGGCGCAGCCTCGTCTCGGAGACCCAGAATGAGATAGTAGTTAGTTGAATTACCCTGTGAGGGATGATTAAAATATATTGATTTGACTTGGCTTGACTTTAGCCTACATTTTCGATCATGCTGTCTGCTGCGCGTCTGCCGCAAGTTCGGGCCGAAGCTTGCATCTCATTACAAGCCAGTTGAGAACGAAGTAAAGTTTGGATTGTCCGAACCATGTTCGGCGAACTAAAAGTTCAATTAAGAAACAAATCATAGTTCGTCGAACTGTCCGAAGTATGTTCGGCGAACAAACATTCGCCCAGTTAAGAACGGGCTTTAGGCCTGCTCATGTCATTCGAAGCCAAACATCAATAAGACCGCAGTAGGCGACAGGAGAGTTACGCAAGTGACAATAATGATGATAATGATGATGATAATAATAATAATTACATATTTGAAAGCACACGTACGTATGCACATCATATTAGTAAGTAAACATGGTGCTTAACGTCCACAGAAACCATGAGGCTTATTAGGGACGGGAAATACATCATATTAGTAAACTAAAACAGTTTAAGAACACGGCTGGGGCTGCGGAGTATGGGGGTGGGGGTGGGGAGCATGTGTTATATATATGTTATATATATATATATATATATATATATATATATATATATATATATATATATATATATATATATATACGTATCAGTCTAAGTTTATACTGTGACCACTGCATCATGCATAGCAGAATGAAAAGG
>JABMCL010003662.1:415000-437500 GCA_018857735.1 Alviniconcha marisindica | reverse complement strand
AAAGTAATAGATATCCTCTCTGTATGTTCTGCACGCAGGGTACCTGAACCACGTGCATCGTCCCAACCACCTGCTGCACATCATCCACGTGCCGGAGTACTGGGGAGACCTCGGCCGTGTCATACGTGAGTATAATTATAGCCACAATTTCCACAGAGGTTTTATACAGCTACTAGTAACTTTTGGACTGATTTGCTGGGTTGGGAACGCATCCAAACAAGACAAAAACAGACACAACAAGAACATCGAGAAGGCGGGTGGGATGTGTGTATGTGTGTGTGTGTGTGCGTGTGTGTGTGTGTGTGTGTGTGTGTGTGTGTGTGTGTGTGTGTGTGTGTGTGTGTGTGTGTGTGTGTGTGTGTGTGTGCGTGCATGCCTACATGCGTGCATGCATACGTGCGTGCGTGCGTGTGTGTGTGTGTGTTTGTTCTGTTGGGGGGGGGGGGGGGAGGGGGGGGAGAAGATAAAAACAAAGCATTAGACATAACTGATTATCGACTAGTGACAAGCTGAGGACAACTTTAGCTGACGATCAGCCACACCCACCGAGATGTGAATTGTACACTGGACACACAGACAGGAGCGACACGTTCCTATTAGTAAGACCACACGAACCTAAGAGTCCTTCATTCCAACGGCCATTCTTCTTTTCCTACCATTTTGTTGTTTTTTACGCTGCTTCCCCTTCGTGTCCCCTGGTGCTTGTCTTTCTCTTGCAGGCAGCCTTAATCTGGGTCTTAAATCAGTCAGCCCGGAGCGGGGATCGTTCCTGATGTCTTCGCGACGGGTTTAGGGGGGACGCAGCTGGCCAGGAAATATTGGATCTCCTGTCGACAATCTCTGTAAACTTAAAGCAGACCGCAAGCGAAGAAGTATCACCAGCCCTTTAGACAAGAATAGAAGAAGACGAAGAAAAGAGGGGGGGGAAAAAAATCTAAAAAAATCGAAAAACTCAGGAATGTTTTAGTCGATTTGTCGATGTTTCACGATCGTGAAAACACGTCTGTGATGGCTGTCATTTCGTGTCTGGAATTATGTTTATGTGGTGTCATGATACACGGGCTGACGTGCATGTGACAGGAATGTATATATCTTTATTAGCTCGTAAGCCAGCCCGTTTATGCTCTTCGATGAAACAAATCTGAAACAAGAATGGCTGCTAGTGTTCTAAAACAAGATCCAAACACATAAAAGGTTCAAAAGAACGCTTATTTATTAGGACACAAACAGACTGCGTGTTTGTGCTCTTCGTTGGTAAAGAGCGAACCAGCTGTCTGCTGCTGCCTTGGGAGTTGAAAGTCGAAGCGAAAATGTACTGCTGTTGCATAAGTATAGGCATAACAACACATACAAAGCTTGCACAGGGAAATATTTGCACAGTTTCTACGTGTTCTGGCCACTTGTGTCTTCGCCTGGGGTTCCCTTTAAACCGGCAGATGCAGCTTCCTCACTCGCTTGATTCTCTTCACGCAGTGTCCTGACAATGAACAGAAATTCAATACTGTTCCGTGCTTCCCCCCTTTGGACTGCTAGTCGCGAGTCTGATGATGTTCGTACAGATTACATGACCATCAAGTCGCAGGGATCACTGCTGCTTAACTTGGCCTCTGCTCTTATTTCGTGCCCTATCGGAGTGAATCTGACGAGATAGCTTCGTTTCTAGGCCAGAGGTCAGTTCAGAGTCCCTACATGGCCTTTTCTCATTGCTCGATTTCGTTCCAGATTCTGTAGTTGTATGGGTAAACCGTAGCAGCACGTTCGTCCTCAATCAAGCGATTCTGTGATGAGCTAACAATGAATCAGTGAGAGAGAAGGGGTTGGGGGGGAGGGGGGGGGGGCAACAACAGCAGCAACAAAACAAAACAAACAAAGAGAGAAAAAAAAAAAAAAATGCGGACTGGGGAGTTAATGTCACTCGACTGACATCACATGAATAAGAATAACGAACAATCAAAACTGTGAAGGTGCTTTTGAAGGATTCCACAGACAGACAACACTTTCTCCCACTTGGAGGGATCAGAAATTGTAGCGGTCAGGTATTGTGGTTATCCTGGCGGCAAGAAATTGTGGACATCCTGGTGGTCAGAAATTCTAGACATCCTGGAGTGGTCAGGGATTGTGGACAACAGGGATTGTGGACATCTAGCGGACAGAGATTGTGGACTAGCGGACAGAAAGTGTGGATATTGTAGCGGTCAGAGATTGTGGAGATCCTAGTAGTCAGAGATTGCGGAGATCCTAGCGGTCAGAGATTGTGGAGATCCTAGCAGTCAGAGATTGTGGACTAGCGGTCAGAGATTGTGGAGATCCTAGCGGTCAGAGATTGTGGAGATCCTAGCGGTCAGAGATTGTGGACATCCTAGCAGACAGACTGTAGACGTTTTGTTTGTGTTTCAGCGCCCACGAAAGTGCACGAGCTGGTGGAGCAGACCAAAGCCATGACGGACAGACTAAAAGAGAACTACCTTCAATGGTCCTTCCAACACGGGGTAAGTCGATCGAACCAGCCAAAGGCAGGACAGTTCCTACAACGACAACCCCGCAAACAACAACAAAAAGCACATCATTTACGCGTCCGCAGCCATTCAGTCGAAAACTAGGCCAGTTGGAAGACGGCCACAAAATACGACAGTGCAATTATGGTATTTGAACACCTTCTCAGACTTATTCACGGTCAAAATTGAGCCTTCGTGCATAGAACACATATCAAATGGCGCCATGCTTCTTGTAAAGATAGTCGGTTCCACACCACATGACAAGAGCGAGGCTATTTTACTAGTTAATTAAGTAATACTGAATTTTAACGATTGGCAGGACGTTAAAATCCAGTTACCAGCCAAGTTTCTGCTTCGAGGAAATGTAGTGCTGTTTTCACGTTATGTGAGTTAGTTTGGCAGCGATATCTTGACGTTATGTAATAAGTCTCTCCCTTCCCGAGATCTCAAGTCATTGAGCGAGGTGCGTGGACAGTTTTACCACAGCAGATACACGTTTTTCAACTTTGGTTTGGTTTGTATGTTTGCAGCATGTGTGTATGTATGTCCCTGACATAACCGTACTGATTGACTGGGCGTAAAATATCAAGTTACTTATGTACTTACATATGTATTATGTATGTATGTCTGTATGTATGTGTAGATGTGTACATGTCTGTCTGTGTGCCTGGGTGGCTGTATGTATGTTGCTTTTCCTCGTCTTCTGATCTTCTTCTGATTTATTTCTTTATTTTATGTTTTCAATGTACTTTTGCAGGTCCAAGACGCGAAGTTCGCGCACCCTCACGGTCATGATGCTTGGCACGAGATCATTAAATATGCAGAGAAGGTGGGGGCGGGCCTTATCGTGATTGGCAGCCGAGGGCAAGGGAAGCTCCGCCGCACGTTCCTGGGCAGTGTCAGCGACAGCGTTCTCCATCATTCCCACGTGCCCGTGCTCGTCTGCCGCAACAAGGACGCGGAAGTGTGACCAGATCGAGGCAACAGCACAAAGAGTCGTGACGTCCTGCATTTTGTGTCTGTGTGTGCGTGTGTATGTGTGTACAGTGCGTGAGGTCACTGAATGCTTTCGAGCATTATCACTGGCGGGCAGCTCAATCAAAATTTTAATTCACCAAGATTGATTATTTCATGGTTTGAACCATTTGGATACGCAAGGTGTGTTGCGGAATGGGACCCGAACACCAAAACGAAAAAAGCAATCAAACAAAGAAACTCCCGGTCAGAAGTGCATAAAATTCAAAGCCGAAAAAAAAACAAAAACAAAAAGCATTAAAAAAAAAATCTCGTCTTTCGTAGTCACATGAGATGCGATGCGAGCGAAATTAGGCAGTTGGTGCTAACCAATTATTTTTAAATTAAGGTAAAAATGAAGCAAAATTCTTTGGGCACGCAGTTCATTTCCAGTGATCAGTTATAAAAAACCTCGCAGTGTATATTGTCAAAATAAGTATAACAAGACCAACAACAACAACAAAAATGCAGGCACATCAGCGTGTTACAAGAAAACGAGAGAAGAAAAAAGAAAGAAAAAAGACTTGGATGGAGAATCTATAGAGCGATTAAAAAATATATAAAAAATAAAAATTCGGGTGAAGATAAGTTCACACTCCAGTTCTCGCTTTCCGGCACCCTTGTTCCAGACTCTGCCAGAATTGGTTACGCCACTGAAGGGACACTCTTTATCTCCTCGCGGCAGCTGTCCATTGACGCTGAAAGAGTCCTCCGAAAAGTGTGGGTACTAATAAGATTGAAAGCAACGTAGCACGAACGTAAATATAAGGCGCTTCAGCCCCGGTAAAAATGAGTTACGTGTCGG
Source organism: Alviniconcha marisindica (assembly GCA_018857735.1). Classification (NCBI taxonomy): domain Eukaryota; kingdom Metazoa; phylum Mollusca; class Gastropoda; family Provannidae; genus Alviniconcha; species Alviniconcha marisindica. Next base: position 433,186 of record JABMCL010003662.1, on the reverse strand, counting down.
TTCAAACGATTTCAGTTTTATCTGTGCTGGCGTACGGAATAAAAGAAACGCCTGATTAATTTTGAGTTGGCTGTTACAAACCTGCTGCTATTTGAGCACCAACGTAAAAACATGTGGCGTAACCAGTTATGGCAGTGGTTGGGGGAAAGATCTCATAAACCAGTGCTTGAGACCGTAATAATGCTTTGTTCAAAGACCAAACTGGAAAGAAGAAGAAGAAACCCATCGAGTTTGATTAAGGGGACACAATACCTGATTAGTTGATTAGGCTCAAAAGCACACAGTCGAAATGGAGTAGTGTCCCCTGCACAAGCAACTGTCCTGCAAAGACCACTGAACAAAAAGATAGTGGAATAATGTAATAAATATAGTCAAAAATGATACGTTCAGCCCCCCCCCACCCCCCCTTTTTTTTTTTTATTCACTCAGAACTTTGACCAGTCTTCTTCGCTACCTTGTTCTACTGTGTTATGTTGCGTTGTTGGTAGGTGAATTTAAAGTCATTTTGTACATTCGAATTTGCGCATAGGGCTAACAGCCTTTTGAGGACAATCAACTGGATATAATACACTGTTGCCTTAATTCAACGACAAAGAAGTGTTCAAACTGATACTGCAGTCTTGTTGTGTCGTCTACTCCTCGTTATTATCCACGTTTTATTCGCCAACGTCATAGTCACAGTCAATTGTAATCATTAATGGCCTATATTCGTCGTGGACAGTGTCCTTTCTGTATTCATTGATTGTCTTCTCCCTTTCCATTGTGGTCACTTGTTGTGTTCGGAATAAGCATGGTGATCATTGTTTTTGTCCCGCCCCACCCATACGGGAGGCCTTGGATTTCAGTTCTTCTTTTTTCTTCTGTTTTTATATAGTATAACAAACCTAGTTATATTTTCCGCATAATTCACACACAGACACACACAGACACACAGACACACACACAGACACACACACACACACACACACACACACACACACACACACACACACACACACACACACACACACAACACACACACACCACACACACACACACACACACACACACACACACACACACACACACACACACACACACACACACACACACACACACACACACACACACACACACACACACACACACTCATTCTTACACACATACACTTACATACACACAAACACATACACGCAACACACTGCACACACACAGCACCCACACACACACAACACACACACACACACACACACACACACACACACACACACCACACACAACACACACACACACACACACACACACACACACCACACCACACACACACACACACACACACACACACACACACACACACCACACACACACACACACACACACACACACACACACACACACACACACACACACACACACACACACCCCCACACCCTAGAGAAGACAAAAGGGCAAAACACAATAGAAAAAAGTAAAGCTTAAGAACATAAACCTGGTCTTACAGCTGTTGGACCATAGTCATCCTCTTCCTCGACGTTATCTTTATAAAGACTATTGTAATCATATCATATCAAAATTGTTCTCAGTTGTATTTGTAATCGGAACATTCTGTATGATTGTAATCGCTGCCTGGTATTCACCCAGTCTATGTGTACTTGGCTTTTCTTACCTACACAAGTGTTCCAAGGGTCAGTTTCCGTCTTGTATTCCGGTACCATTCTCGTCGATATCTTGTAAAGTGTTGGGTATTACTTGAACGGTTATTATGTCACAATCTGTGCAATGTTAACATTTTCTTCGCTGTTACAGACTACAACTGTGACAGGTTTTATAGCCTGTAATTATTTACGTGTTGTGAAATTAAAGTTTGTGAAACATAGCTTCTTCATAATTTATCTAATAATTAATCTATGTGTATTCCTGGCTCTTACATGGCATTGAAGAGAATCATCTGTCTCTCTCGCTCTGCCTCTGGACCCTTGCACACACACACACACACACACACACACACACACACACACACACACACACACACACACACACACACACACACACACACACACACACACACACACACACACACACACATACACACACACACACACACACACACACACACACACATACACACACACACACATACACACACACACACACACACACACACACACACACACACACACACACACACACACACACACCGCGCGCGCGCGCGCGCGCGCACGCACGCGCTGACGCACACGCACGCATGCACGCACGCACGCACTCACATTGGCACATTTAAAAAGAGGCGGAGAATGTGGGAGATGAGAAAAAGACAGCTGCAAACATGCCTCGCATTATCGACAATGCAGCTTTTGCAACCGAAGGAAAACAGGAACGACTAAACATCTGAGGCCATCAAAAACTGAAGCATGACTTCTCTAATCAGTGATTGCTCCGGATCAATCAGTGCCCCCCAAAATAATTAATAAATCATAAAAATAATCATCGTCAATGCGGAGATCCAGTTTTCAAAGTTATAGACGAAAACATCAACAATAACGAAACGCCTAAGTCAAGTAATCATCTGCAAAAGGGTCAGTTTGACTTATTCCTCGTCGACGGACAAATCAAATAAAGGATCACTCAGTAAGAAAGGAAAAAAAAAGTAAAAAAGTAAAAAAGAGATGAAAAAAAAAAAAAGGAAGAAGAAAAAAAGAAGATTTCCCCAATACGCGTGACTGAAGCATAATTATTTGCCTGTATCCTGGCCCGCCCCGAATGACACAGCACGGCGCCTGTACACTCCCACACACTTATATCCGTGTCTGTATCCAGCACAATGAATCAGCACTTTAAAACTCTTTATCACGGCTGGTGCGGTACACACGGCCAAGCTGCCGGGAACACAGACGTAACGTGCAAATATTCGGGGGATCGGATTCCCCTCACCGGCTACAGCTACCTGGCCTGTCTTCACTCCGGGCTTTGACTGACCCGCATAACCCCTCGACAGCCTGCTGAGTGAGCAGATCGTCCTTGGCTTCGTTTGCCCGCTCGTCTCGTACATCGTCACCTGTGCACTTTCACAGTGATTCACGGACAATCGGCGGGACTTCGGTTTGCTGGTGGTATAAACTTCGCTGTCTTCCTTCCCCACATCCAAGAAACGATGTCTGAGATCAAGCTTGTGTATTTTGATTTGCGTGCGAGGGGAGAGCCTATCCGACTGGTGCTTGAGACTGCGGGGAAGAAGTACGAAGATGTACGATTGTCCTTTGAAGAGTGGTCAGCAGAGAAGCCAAGTAAGTGTTGTTAACAGTGTACAAGATGTTACAATGTCATATCACCCCCTTTCTCAGTTTCTGTGATCATGCAGTCCTGAATCATGCTGCAGTTGTGAACTATTTGACTCGTGCTTTTTGTGCGTGGTTCATTCGTTGTGGTTCTTGTTAATTTGTTCGTCTGCTTGTTTGCTTAGTCTGTGCCTTTTGTGCCTGTCTTTCTTTATCTCAGTGTCTTCTGTAGTGTTAACCGGCGAGTAGGCTGCCTGTGAGCACGTTATGTCAAAGCTTATGTCAAGTGTTCTTCACTTGTGTGTGTGTGTGTGTGGTGCGTGCGTGCGTGCGTGCGTGTGTGTACGTGCGTGCGTGCGTGCGTGCGTGTGCTTGTGTGTGTGTGTGTGTGGGGGGGGGGGGGGACCACAATTACCTGGCTAATTTCTTTTAAGAGAAGAGATAGAAGGCAGGGGGAATATTTTATTGGCCACGCCCTAGGGCCATTTTATTTTAATATAAATGTCATGTGCAACCCTCAGTTCAGTGAAAGAGGAGAGAGAGGGGGAGAGAGAGAAAGACAGAAAGAGAGAGAGAGAGAGAGAGGGGGGGGGGAAGGGGAGGGTATAAATGCTCTACTCTTTACGCGATTCTACAGTATAGTATATTCTGAGAATATCGAATCAACTTGATTGAATAGGGAGGTGAACAGGGACAAGTTTAGTACTTTGGTTCATCAAGTTGCTCATTCACTTTTTTCTGAGCCACTTGGATCTTTTTGTTTTTGCCTGTATTTTTTGTTTGTTTTGGGTCAGAAGTTTGGCATAGACAAAGAAGAAAAAGACTGAAGCGGAGTTACTGATGGAAGGGAATGATGGGTTATTTCCGTTCAACATTCGCGCTTTTCTTACGTTAGTTGTCGTTCGTTACATTAACTCTGTCTGTCTCTGTCTGTTTCTGTCTCTGTCTCTGTCCCTGTCTCTGTCTCTCTCTGTCTCTGTTTGTCTGTCTGTCTGTCTGTCTGTCTGTCTGTCTCTCTCCATTCTAAACGGCTCTTGAACACTGGGCCTCGGATATGTGATGATTTGGGGGGTGGGATGGGGTGGGGGTGGGGGGGTGGGGGGGGAGAACAAACAGGTATTCCTTCAGTGTCTATATGCCGATCACCGAGATCTTACCTCCACATTACTGCCTCATTTTCCTGAGGGATGCAGGCACCGAACTCTGTCTGTCTGTCTGTCTGTGTGTCTCTGTCTCTATATCTATCTCTATCTGTCTCTGTCTGTCCCTGTCTCTGTCTGTCTGTCTGTCTGTCTGTCTCTGTATGTCTGTCCCTGTCTCTGTCTGTCTGTCTGTCTGTCTCTGTTTCTGTCTCTGTATCTATCTCTGTCTGTCCATGTCTTTGTCTGTCTGTCTTTCTGTCTGTGTCTCTCTGTCTCTGTCTCTCTGTCTCTCTTTGGCTTTGTTCGGTCTCAGAATAAGGTCTGACAACGGAGAGGGACGCTCCGCAATTAAAGTTAGCTCAGCGCGGGCTACGGTGCGACAAGCTCAATACAAACCTCCATCGTTGTGCCGCCAAATCGCAATTGAGATGGCAAGACCAAGACAAGGTACACTTCTGCATCGATCGCGCCCGTTCCCAGAGAATAACGACCGTTTCGGAAGACCGTGCCTATGCTGCTGCAAAACAGTCGGTAGATTTTATACGCACCACTGTTACTGTTAATGGCGGGTAAGAATCACTGAAACGGTTTTATGAAATGAGATTTTGTGAAGAAGGCTGTTGCGCATTTGTTTTAATTTTGGTTCACCCCCCCCCCCCCCCCCACACACACACCCCTACCCCTGGCTCCCCCTCTTTCTCTTTCTGACTGAGCTGGTGGAGTGAGTGGTGTGTGTGTGGGGGGGGGGGGGGGGGGGGGGGGGCATGTTTGCGTGTCGAGTCTGTCACTGAGTCCATTCTGCATTGCTGTTTGCCTCTGTATCTGTATACGAGTGTGTGTGTGTGTGTGTGTGTGTGTGTGTGTGTGTGTGTGTGTGTGTGTGTGTGTGTGTGTGTGTGTGTGTGTGTGTGTGTGTGTGTGTGTGTGTGTGTGTGTGTGTGTGTGTGTGTGTGTGTGTGTGTGTGTGTGTGTGTGTGTGTTTTTGGGTGTGTGTGTGTGTGCGCGCGCCGTGTGTATGTGTGTTGTTGTGTGTGTGTGTGTGTGTGTGTGTGTGTGTGTGTGTGTGTGTGCTTTGCGGGGTGTGTGTGTGTGGCATATAAAAGACATGCTGATAATGACCTGATTTGTCCATTATGCATAGTGTGTGCCTGTGTGTGTGTGTGGGGGGGGGGGGGGGGGGGGGGGGGGGGGTGATTGTAATCTGCGCGTCTATGTGACACCAGTCAGTCAGGTTCAGCAGATCGCCATCACATCACCCTGAAGGTAAGTATTTACCAACGTACTCCATTCTACTTTCGGGTCGCCCTTCACGCCCTTCGCGGTCATCTGTAGTGCTGTTATCCAGCAGCGGCTTCTGGGCAGGCTTTGTAACAGCCACAGGCACCCAACCAGCACCTACAGTCGCTTGTCCGTAACGTCCAACACCGGCTTCTGCCTCGGCCTTATAACTGCCACAGTCTTTCGTCTGTGTTGTTCAACACCGGTTTCTGGCTCAGCTTTTGTAACAGCCACAATCTTTTGTCCATATTGTCCAGCACCGGCTTCTGTTTGGGCTTTGTTACAGCCACAATCTTTTGTCCATATTGTCCAGCACCAGCTTCTGTTTGGGCTTTGTTACAGCCACAATCTTTTGTCCATATTGTCCAGCACCGGCTTCTGTTTGGGCTTTGTTACAGCCACAATCTTTTGTCCATATTGTCCAGCACCGGCTTCTGTTTGGGCTTTGTTACAGCCACAATCTTTCGTCCATATTGTCCAGCACCGGCTTCTGTTTGCGCTTTGTTACAGCCACAATCTTTTGTCCATATTGTCCAGCACCGGCTTCTGTTTGCGCTTTGTTACAGCCACAATCTTTTGTCCATATTGTCCAGCACCGGCTTCTGTTTGGGCTTTGTTACAGCCACAATCTTTCGTCCATATTGTCCAGCACCGGCTTCTGTTTGGGCTTTGTTACAGCCACAATCTTTCGTCCATATTGTCCAGCACCGGCTTCTGTTTGGGCTTTGTTACAGCCACAATCTTTCGTCCATATTGTCCAGCACCGGCTTCTGGCCAAGCTTGTGTAACAGCCACAATCTTTTGTCTTTATTGTCCAACACCGGCTTCTGGTTGGGCTTTGTTACAGCCACACCTTTTTGTCCATATTGTCCAACACCAGCTTCTGGTTGGGCTTTGTTGCAGCCACAATGTGTTTTTTTCGTATTGTCCAACATCGCAAAGTAAACATTGTGCTTAACGTCCACAGAAACCATAAGGCTTATTAGGGACGGGAAGAAAGGGGGAAGGGGGTATAGAGGTGAGGGAAGACGGAAATTTACACACATATATACCTATCGATACACTGTCACCACCAGAATGAGTTCTGCATTAAGATGGGCAGCGATGAGAGCCATTTTAATGTTTCATTATTTATGAGGGACAAAGTCACAAGACAGTGTCCACAAACCACAACTTTTGAAGGGAAAGGAGAGCCGAAGCGGATTCGAACCAAGGTCCCTCTGCTTACCAGCCTAACGCCTTACCAGTAGGCCCCCAAACACCGCCTACTGGCTCGGACTTTTAACAGCCATAGACAGCCATTTTGTCGAGTTTCGTAAAGGTCTACCATAGGCGCACGAACAGGCCAGTTTTTTAACTGGAGCCACTTGTCACTGCTATCAAACACCGGGCTTCTGGGTCAATCACAGGCGAACAACCAGCAGACCTACAGTTTATTAAACCTACAGACACCTGTCGTTGATTTAACCGCAACAACTTCTGGATCGGCTGAGTAACACTGAGCCATAGGCGCACAACCAGTAGACTCCGCATGATCTACAAATATCACTGTCAGTGTTGCCCAGTTCCGGCTTCTGGGTAGACTGTATGTATAACTGCCTCCGGCTCCTAGCCAGAACAGTTTATACTTGCAGTGAGTTGTCACTGCCACCGCCTTCTGTCAGTTGCCATCGCCTTTTAAGTCTGCTTTGTGACAGTCACAATTTTGAATTATGCAGTTTTTTGCCCGTGTACAGAAAGTTGGGTTTATGACAGAGACTTGAACACTGACTGAAGGGAGTCAGCTTGAGTGGATGTTGAAAAAGGCGATAGATTTAATGTTTATAGGACATTTTGCACCGTTCATGATACGAAAACATATCTGAGATGAATGTTGATAGACATTAGAAATTTATAATGATAAGGTTTCGACTAGTATTTTAGACATTGCTGTACATCATTACCAATATAAAAGACATACCGATAATGACCTGACTTGTCTATTATGCATAGTAGCACAAGACACTGAATTATATTTTGTTCTACGTTGCCCTGTGCTAAGAGCTTGGAGAGTGCAATTCATCCCACCAAATTCTACAAATGTCCGTCTCTTTCGATTAATCCTGCTGCTTGCATCCGCCAAAGAAAACATTGTGAGAAATTTGTCAGAGTATGTGTACAAATCTTTTAACCTGCATAGCTTTTTCAGATCTTAATTTAAGCACAGTGTCAGTGTAAGTACCTAGTTCAAGTACATTGTCATTAGTCTGTTGGTTTTCTTGTTCATATGCATAATTACAGTATGTACTGTGAGGTGTAGGTCATTCACCTTTCTTGGTTGGGGGGGGGGGGGGGGGGGGGAGGGGGGGCAGCATCCTAAATGAATAAATCTTCCGTATCCGTGTTGTCGACCGCTGCGGCTTCCGAGTCTGCTTTGTGACAGCCACAGCCGCCCGACTAGCGCAGCTTATGCCAGTGTTGCCAGTGTTGTGCTTACAACATCGGCTGCTTGGCTGGCTGTATGACAGCTAAACCAGACTACTTTATACAGGGCATTCAAGTTCAATGTTGCTTTGCATTCTAGTTTAAAAAGGACATCCTAGTTTATACAGGACATTGAAGTTCAATGTTTCTTTACATCCTAGTTTAAACATGACGTTGAAGTTCAATGCTACTTTACGTCCTAGTTTATGCAGGACGTTGAAGTTCAATGCTGCTTTACGTCCTAGTTTATACAGGACGTTCAAGTTCAGTGCTGCTTTACGTCCTAGTTTATGCAGGACGTACAAGTTCAATGCTGCTTTACGTCCACAGCAAAGTCCGTCTATTTTAATAGACGGACTTTGGTCCACAGAGACCATAGGGACTATTAGGGACGCCGTGGAGCCCAGGACAGCCACCTCGACTTTCACACAGCTCCTGAGCTCCTTTATCGTTACTTATCGTCCAGCGCTGGCTACTGGGTCGGCTTTGTAACAGCCACAGGCGCGCAACCAGTACAATTTATACCTGTAATCATTTGTCAATGTTTTTTTTAGTTGTTGTTTTCTGATCACAGGAGGTGCGACGGTGGAGCGAATTTTCCTGCATTTATATAGTCGCCAGAGAAACAACAACAGAAATCAAACGGTGACGTTTGTCGACAGTACACAGTCGTACTGCTTTACCTCGGCATATTGTTTTACATTATTTATTGTATTTGGGGGGAGGGAGTTGGGAGGGTCGGAACTCATAGAGGTATTAAGCATGATAAAGCAATCAGTTTGATGTTTCAACAGGCACGTACACAGATTAAGACTAATGAATTCCGAGAAATATTGAGCAAAGCCCAGAAGTACCCACCCTAAAAAAAATATTAAAAAAATAAAAAAATCTGAAATGTAATAATCAGTTTGTACGAAGCAAGTCTTTAAATTAGAAGGAGACAGAAAGAGGGGGGTGGAAGAGGAAAAAAGCGCAGTCATATCGGTTACTACACTTGGTCCAGATTCGCAAATGCAATAGCGACAAAACAAAACAACAACAAAACTCGACCGTGAAGATGTTAGTGTTTCCGCTTCATGTTAAAAGTCGGACGCTTTGTAATATATATATATATATATACATCCTTCTTTGCTGTCGGTCTTCTTTCCTGTAAATCTCAGCTAATAGGCTGAAAGGGGGGGGGGGGGGAGAGAGTACAACATCAAAGGGAAGATCGCAAACACGGCTCACGGCCGAGATTTTACCAGCCAGTTATGTACTCCAGCAGTGCTGTTACTGCTAACTTCCAAGGACGCTGAGAAACAAAACGGCATCTTACAAGCACATATGTTACTTAAGGCAGGGAGAGAGACAGGGGGGGGGGGGGGGGGGGGGGGGGCAAAGAACGAGGCTTATAAATAAATCATATTTTTTTTGTTTAACCTGAATAAACTAAATGACTCGATCTTTGCCTGTAAGGTCAGTATAATGTGTGTAATGCCTGTTTTGAGACTGTCAGTGAAGCGATGTTGTCCTGCAAAATTCTTTCATACAACACAATGCAAAAATACAACGCAGTACAACACAAACACAACGCAAAATGTTATCGTCCCCGCCGCGGAGAAATTCATCTGGCAGCAGTAAAACACAACCGAGCATAAAACAGCACATAAAGATACATAGCCTCTGGATGCTCGCATTATCAGCAGTCGCAATCGGTAAAGGTAGGTAGTGTTGCTTAATGTCCTCGGATGTCAGCTGACATATTAGGGACAAGCTGAGACCAATGCCGAAGCATGGTTCAGTATAGCTTTACGTCCACGGAAACCAGAAGGCTCGTTAGGATGGACAGCCCAGGACGGCCACCTCGACTCTCACACAGCTCCTGAACTATGAGTCCAAACGGTAAAGTCTTTGTATTGTGCCGGTCAAGAGATTAAGATCCCTCATTCTGCTGAGAATCTGGACATAGTTTAGGTTCTCTCATTATTTCAAAGACTGGAGGAAATCATAGCATTAATGGGATAGCCGCGCTTGCTTTGTCTACTACTATAGAAATTCAGACCGCGTCTTTTGTTTTTGCTGTGTGTGTGTGTGTGCGTGCGTGCGTGCGTGCGTGCGTGCGTGCGTGCGTGCGTGCGTGCGTGCGTGCGTGCGTGCGTGCGTGCGTGCGTGCGTGTGTGTGTGTGTGTGTGTGTGTGTGTGTGTGTTTTAACACATTAACGTAGTAACCTGTTCTATTTAGTACAGTGCAGCAGACCTCTACTTGTAAACTGAATGCTTGTGTAACTGGTGGATCTCAAGTTTCAAGATACCCCAGGCCCAGTGTGTTTAGTTTCTTTGCCTGTTCTGTTAACGGCTGTTTAAAATTTATCACAATTCATGCATGCAAAAACGACTGACAGTGCGGAGAAAGGATAGCCTCGGGCAAAAATAATAAGCTGTACTGTCTTCTTTGTAGCCGCTAAACATGCCCAACCCCTACCAGATGGCAGTTACGATTTAATAAAGGATACAATATGGAAACATTTGAGACTTGATGGCACACTCCCTGACCTCTGCTTTTCACTCAAACCGGATTCCGCTGGGGCAGGATATGTGTTAGTGAGCGCGTCGCAGCAGGAGAGAAAGAGCAAGTTGCGTACAGTTATATCCAGATCCGTGTATGACTTGTGGTTTCGAACGACAGAGCACAGAACAAACATAAAAGACCTATAGCCCCTTTTGTGAAAGAGAGAGTGGGTGGGCAGAGAGACATCAGAGAGTAGAAGAGAGAGTAGAGAGAGAGAGAGAAGAGAAGAGAGGGGGGTAGAGAGAGAGAGAGAGAGAGAGAGACACAACCACACACACACACACACACACACACACCACACACACACACACACCGCCGCACGCACGCACGCACACACACGCACGCACGCACGCACGCACGCACACACACACACACACACACACACACACACACACACACACACACACACACATACAGAGAAGAGAGAGAGAGAGAGAGAGAGAGAGAGAGAGAGATTTTACTGAATAGGCCAATAGCCCCTTTCAGTGGGAGAACAAGAGGCTCGCCGAACCCAAAACATACATTCAGAGAGAGAGAGAGAGAGAGAGAGAGAGAGAGAGAGAGAGAGAGAGAGAGAGAGAGAGAGAGAGACAGACAGACAGACAGACAGACAGACAGACAGACAGACAGACAGACAGACAGACAGACAGACAGAGCTTGTTGTTGTGTTAAGCAGGCACTAACATTGATGTTATTTGATAGTGTTGGTACTGGTAGTTTGAAATTGTCACTGGGGTGGTAGCAGCAACAACAGCGGCAGCAACAACAACCGCACAACAAATACTGTTGCTGTTTACACGTCTTTCTTAACAAACCTGGTCATACTCACATCAAAGTTTGTGGGTGACGAAACTGAATCACTCTCATAATTCTTATACCAGTATTCTGAAGATTCAGAATTGTTTAGTTTCGAACCTTTTCATACGGCTTAAAATACACACAACGTAGTCCTGTGGTAAATGCAGATTCAGTCTCGGCCAAGACAGCACATTATAGATTTAGCAAACTGACCTACCTTACTCGTTTTGCAAAAACCGACACTTTGCAACGCCAAAGAAAGAGCGAAAATCTTAAACAAGAATGATTGCTAGCGTTCTAAAACATGATCCAAACACATAATTTTTCAAAGCGCTGGACACGAAAACAACATAGCTCAACCAAAAACAGGTAAGTGGCTTAGCTGTCCATCTCATTTTTCATCGTTTTTCACCGTGTAACTGTTGTTCAAGTGTCGTTTTGTAGCTTCATAAAGGGGATGTTGTGTTTTGTCCTAATAAATAGCGTTTTTTTTTTTAACCTTTTATGTGTTTGGATCAAAGAAAGAGCGTCGAGTTTTTCGACTGCATAACTTTTGAGGGTTCCTCACTTCTTTGTACCTGTGGTTTACAGACACACCTTATGGACAGCTGCCCTACGTGATATACAATGGAAAGAAATACGGTCAGAGTGTAGCACTGGCTTCCTTCTTCGCAAGAGAATTTGGTGAGTTGTCTTTTCTGTGGTTTTATTGTTTTTGTTGTCCGTTTGTTTGTTTAATAGAACTAATTTTCGAAGTTATTGTGTTGTTGTCGGCAGTGAAAGAAAAGCAACAGCTATGGATGTTATATGACTTCAGGCTGAATAAACACATGAGCCAGCAGCCCCAGATGGCTGGCAATCAAGGAATATAGGCTATATAGCCTCCTCACGGTGACGGCTAAGAAGGCGTGTAAACCGTGTTCATGAAAATTGTATTGCTTGCTCAGATAATCATTGCTCCTCTTTTGAAACACATTTCGTGGCATAATTCCGAAAGACTTGAATAATGAAGATGTAGGCTGTAACATCTCATCTCGATTATTGTTTACACTCGGCCAAATAGAATAACGATACCAATCTGCTGCGGTACTTGTGCAGCGCTAGTGCTGGGTCACACTAAACTGAGTGTGGACCATTTACCATTTTTAATGATAATATTATAACTATGTCAATGCGGGTGACGAGAGCGAAAACGAGGCCAAGCAGCTAATGTGGCTGCCCTACGTGATATGTTAATCATTTACAAAGACTGCCAATGTTCAGGTGAAAAAAATAAAACACAAAACGGTTGAGGAGGAAGAGAAGAAAAAAATCCGTGATGGAGACAGTATAACATTGTGAGTCAGTGTGTGTGTGTGTGTGTGTGTGCGTGCGTGCGTGCGTGCGTGCGTGCGTGCGTGCGTGCGTGCGTGCGTGCGTGCGTGCGTGCGTGCGTGCGTGGTGCGTGGGGTGCGTGAGTGCGTGCGTGCGTATGTGCTGGTGTGTGTGTGTGTGTGTGTGTGTGTGTGTGTGTGTGGTGTGTGTGTGTTTCCATAATTATAATACCTTATGTAAATTGTTTTGCTAGGACTGTGCTCTACGTGTGTATAGAATATTGTATTTAGCTTAATATGTATCATGTGAGAGCTCAGGGCGTTGATGAGCGCATGATAAATGTTCATCATTATTATTATTATTATTACGACAAGGCCGCCCTAGACAGCTTGAGGTAGTGGGACTGGGTGTTTACTGATTGACTGACTGTTGATATGGCTGACTGGTGGACCGGTTGCAGGTCTGTACGGCAAGACCTCCGTAGACGGTTTGAGGGTGGACGAGGTGGTGGGATTGTGCGTGGATCTCAGCAATGCAATCTACACGGCCAAATTTGAAAAGGACGAAACCAAAAAGGTAGGCAGTAACAGGGCTACCACTAGTGGTCATTACTGGTACGACAGTTTTGTTGTTGTTGTTGTTGTTTCTTTTGTTTTTTGATGATGCTGTTACGGCCATCCCACTGTGTGGCTTGCCATTGGCGGAGTTTAACATTCTTTTTAGTATTCAAGGTTATCCACGCGTTTAATGGCCTTTAGTTGGTCCAGTGCTACAGCGTAGTCATTTCTGGAACCACACTGTTCATAATCAACACAGCTTGCCTTCCTGTTTTTATTTTTGTTTCTGTAAAACTCGTCTCTTCTGAACAGAATGACTGTTTCCTCCAAAACTGGAATAAGAGTGCCGGAGAAAAGAAAGAAGGGGGAGGGGGAAAAAAGCGGTGGTGTACGGGATGTGGAAGTTTGTGCAAAACAAGGAATGTTTTAACAATATCCATGACAATACAAAATGCAACTGTCAACGCTGTTCTGAAATAACACTTGGTTCTTGATACTGTTTTGGAATTTACAAGACTCCATTTTCTCTTATGTAGAGTGTTTGTCCTTTTTTTGTTGTTGATTAAAGTAGTTCCATTCCACTTAAAAAATTACTGCAGTTCCTCCATTTTGTTTCTTATTGTTTTGTTTGATTGATTGTTTATTTGTTTACCGTAACTGATTGCTAGCAGAATGAATCTGTTCAGAAAAATTGGAACTTCTTTAGACTGAGTGTACTGAATGTGTACTTGTGCGTGCATTTGTGTGAGTATTAAAGAGTGTCGGTATGAATGTGTGGGTATGTTGATGAGCTGGATAGATCATATTTTGATACACAAATGATGTTAAGATCAATCTGATATCACCTTTGTGACTAGTCTTGCATTAAACATTTTTAATTAAGTGATGGAGACACTGTTAATTACTGTGGTCGTGCAGGCTGAGCTGTACCAGAAGCTGTTCGACGAGACAATGCCAAAGTACATGGAATTCTTCCAGAAACTGCTGCAGGAGAACAACAACACCGGTTTCTTCGTTGGCAGCACGGTAAGTCTGGAGCAGTGCTCTCCCCAAAAAATCCAATCCCTGCGCTTAGCAAATGATATTGGTCTGACAGAAGATACATTAGCAGGCAAAGCAACCATCACAAGCGGCTTGCGTCTAGGAAGATCTGAAGTGTTGAGGAGCTTGAGACACTATCTTTGGGCCCAATACCACGGACATCACACCACCGATCGCCTGGAGGAGAGAGGCTTGGAAAGAGGAAGCGCTAGACGATCTTCCTTGCAAGGTTGAGAGAGGGCCATTGTCAATCAGACTAACATTAGAACTATTCCAAAGGCAATGACTGGGTGGCGGGTGAGGGGGGGGGGGTAGGGGAGGGGGGGGGGGGGACCTTCTGAGAGGCTTTGCCTTAGCCCGCGGATGTCATCTTAAACTAAACTGGAAGATTTTTAAACATACGTTTAAGAACATTGCACCCACAATACGCAGTCTTTGGCAGGCAGAGGGAAAGCAGAGCTTTGCCAGACCTCGAGATGTATAATAACAAAATATTTTGATTTATAGTTTACACAGATTAGCTCAGTTACTTTGCGAGTTTGTGTTGTTTGAAAGGAAACAAAACCCGAAGGAACTAGGGAAATGTCCTCGCCAATAAAAAGCAATAGACGAGGAACGAAGACGAACAAACATTTTGCATAATTTTGTTTTCTTCGGGTACTACGAATAAAGCCGGAGACGGATTGACAAAAAGAAAGAAAGACAAACGAAGAAGACAAGTCTGTAAGGAAGCAGCTAGACGGCTATAAGGGGAGGTAAATGTCGAGGGTAAATCCTAACACGTTAATCTCCATTTTAGGCGGTTACCTCCCTTGAGAGAGAGCGATCGAGAGAGAGAGAGAGAGAGAGAGAGAGAGAGAGAGAGAGAGAGAGAGAGAGAGAGAGATTCTTTATTACTTCAGACAAAGTCCATAACAGTGAGGTGAAATCGAAGTCCAGCTGATGCACTTAACTTTTTTCTCTTTTTTTCTACCACATTCACATACACTCAAACACACATACGCATACGTGCACACACTCTCTCAGCCGTACAGAGACCCACCCACTTACGCATACCCCAGGCAAACACACACACAAAACACACACACACACACACACCACACACACAAACACACACACCCCACACACACACACACACACACCACACACACACACACACAACAACACACCACACACACACACCACACACAACACCACGCACGCACGCACGCACCACGCACGCACGCACGCACGACACGACGCACGCACGCACCACGCGCGCACGAGCACGCAGAGAGCAGAAGCGAGAGAGAGAGAGAGAGAGAGAGAGAGAGCATGCAGGAATCGCGCGACAAGTTCTCACCGCTTACAAACCCATTCAATCACACTCACGAAATACAATAATCACTACAACAAGTTTGCAGAATGAGATTAACAGGCTTTAGTCAAATTTTCTAGCGTTTGGTTTAAAATAACGTCGTTGGAAGGTTACAATCTTTTTCTACAGCAGATAAATTCGGAGTTTTCGTGTGCATCCGACCCCCCTTTTTTCTTTTTCTTTTTACTTTCTCAGCTTCTATAATAAATTTGGGTAGATTCACACAGTTTTCCAGAAGTAACACTGTGGAAGGTCGGATCACTTACAACAACATCACCCGAGTGGGGATAATATGAACATTCCTTAACTGATTCAATGCTTGGCAGACGAAAATGAAATGAATCTCTTTCTCTGGCGCCGCTCGCTACAGAAGGCACAAACGCAGCTGAACATTGTGCTGTATTTGTATTTGTTGCAACAAAGGTTGTTAATTCCCAGTCTAAATTGTACAATTACGTCTCTCTGTGTTTTGGGTCTAAGCCAGGACAAACATTTCTCATATCAGTCTACCCCTTACTTGAACTCTCTGTAATGTGAGAGAGAGAGAGAGAGAGAGAGAGAGAGAGAGAGAGAGAGAGAGAGAGAGAGAGAGAGAGAGAG
This sequence comes from Alviniconcha marisindica, assembly GCA_018857735.1. NCBI lineage: Eukaryota > Metazoa > Mollusca > Gastropoda > Provannidae > Alviniconcha > Alviniconcha marisindica. The sequence continues at coordinate 416,831 of JABMCL010003662.1, read as the reverse complement.
AGAGAGAGAGAGAGAGAGAGAGAGAGAGAGAAGAACAAGGGACAAAAAGAAAGAGCAGTGTAAATAGTGTAATTGTCTAATTGCCATTTTTGGCCACAAACTCGTGGGAGACATTGTGGAAAGCTTGTTTTGTAGAACTAAATACCTTCTTCTTCTTTTTCTTCTTCTTCTCACCTCATCCTAAGTGATGACTTTCCTTTCCCACAGTTCTTTAAAATTCCGATCTACAAAGGGTATAACAATAAATAAATTTAAAAAAAGGTGAGACAGGCTGATATTGAAGAATTAACCCTCTTCCCCCCCCCCCCCCAAAAAAAAAAAAAAAGAAGAAGAAGAAGAGAAAAACATCAAACAAACAAAACAAAACAAAACAAAACAATCCCAGTATCATAGTTGCCACAATGCGGGTATTTTTAATAATCTTGATTGTAGCTGCAGTTGTAGCGGTGGGAGTGGTGTTCTTACAATACAATATAACAACGTTATTGTCCCCGTCCAGAGAAATTTGCATTCTGGTTCGTCATTTACATAACACTTAACAATAACAATGTATGTGCATACATACACACACACACACACACACACACACACACACACACACACACACACACACACACACACCACACGCACACACGCACACACGCACGCACGCACGCACGCACGCACGCACATGCACACAGAGTAAATTCCCATGGGCAAATACTGCACACAAATATTATTAGTTAACTCACAATCAAGACGCTTGTGCTAATACATATCATAAACCTGAAGCACACTAGGTTATTTTGCCAGTGAACTCAACTTTGCTGTGTTTTTGTTACTTTTTGTCCACGGCTAGGCGGGTCATTTCTGTGTCAGGTTACGTAGCATGGAGCTGATCCATTACATATTCTAGGATGTAATAAGACAAACGACAAAGGAGCCTGCAGGGTGACTGTGGCTCAGTTTGGATTGAGATGCAATGCCTCTTGTCCGTGTTCTGTCTTTATAGGTGTCGCTGGCGGATCTGTTCGTGTACAACCTGCTGGACGCGCTGGTGTCCGAGAAAGCGGAAGTTGCCAAGTCTTTCCCACCGGAACTGACGAAACTGCGCAGCACGGTGGAGAGACACCCCTTCCTCCATGCGTACCTGGCCAAGAGGAAAAAGTGTCCTTTCTAACTGCCACACCTTCTTCCTGGCGTGTTCGTACCCTCTACAGGTTACTTCGTGAACTTTGCGGCATAAACCATCCGCTTGAACAAAATCAGTTAATTAATTATCACTGAAGTGCATGCGTGGCTCGGTTCATTTATTCATCAGAAAATTTCAGTTTTCACAACCATGTATAATAATGACATCATTTCTCGAGCGATATTTCGTGCGGAAATATTTTGTGTTATAAAAGCGGAATAAACAGCGTTACTACATTCCTGTCTTCCACGTTGAGTTTTCACACGCACGCACACACAGACACAGCCTGACACAGACACACACCGCCACACGACACACACACACACACAACAACACCACACACATCACACAACACACAACAAAACCCCCAAAACCCCCAACACACAACAAAACACACATAACACACAACCACACACGACACCACACACACATCAAAACCACAACACACACACAACACACACACACACACACACACCACCCCACCACCACCTTTTTCTTTTTCTGCCCTGCTCTGTCTCTGTCTCTGTCTTTCTGCCCTGTCTCTGTCTCTGTCTGTCTATCGACTTCTCTGTCTGTCTGTCTCTCTCTCTTATGTAATTGAGTGTATGTACTTGTGGTTTTGAGTGCACGCTCGCACTAAAGCGTGTGTGTGTGTGTGTG
>JABMCL010003662.1:400000-402500 GCA_018857735.1 Alviniconcha marisindica | reverse complement strand
TCGTTGAGGAAGACCTGTTGCGCAATTTAGCCCAGAAAAGATGGGGGATTTCAAACTGGCGTATTTCGATGGTCGGGGCCGAGCGGAGGTGCTGAGACTGACGCTGGCTGCAGGAGGCAAGAAGTTTGAGGACTGCAGATGGGACGGGGCACAGTTCCAGAAGGAGAAGGACAGTGAGTTGAGACACCGTTTTTTTTTCTGTATTACCTACCATTGCTTCCCTTTGTTCCTTCCTTGGTACTAATTTAGTGGCTGTTACTTCTCTGCGGAAGAATTCTTTTGTCTATTGTGTGTGTGTGTGTGTGTGTGTGTGTGTGTGTGTGTGTGTGTGTGTGTGTGTGTGTGTGTGTGTGTGTGTGTGTGTGTGTTTCACAGTTAATTGGTTATTGGCGTTGCTTTTCAAACGTCTTCATTTGGGGGGTTATTCCTTCCTTCCTCTTAATTGTAGCTTTTCCTCCATTACTCTTAATAATAATGTGCATTTATCACACGCGCTACACACACACACACACACACAACACACACACACACACACACACACACACACACACACACACACACACACACACACACACACACACACACACACACACACAACACACACATACACACACACACACACACACACACACACACACACACACACACACACACACACAACACACACACACACACACACACACACACACAACACACACACACACACACACACACACACACACACACACACACACACACGAACACACACACACACACTGACTGTAGCAGAAACTGGGTACTGATATTAGTTGGGATGAAAATACTGTGAGAACAGGAAGGTTTTCAGTTTGGCTTTAAAAGATGAAAGGGTTGAGCAGTGTCTAAGTTCCACATGAGGGGTCCAAAGCAAGAGAAGGTGCGAAAGCCATGAGTCTTGCGTTTGGATTGTTGGATTTTCAGTATGCGAGTGTCAGAAGAAGAGAAACTCTTCTTGTCTCCTTTCTTTTACTCGTTCATTTCTTTTCGTTCTTTGTGCAGACTTATTTTCAATTTTTCCACATGTCTATAATAATATAGATATATGTTGTTTCTTCCTCTTTATTTATTATCTTGTTTTTTTTTGTTGGTGTTTTAAATCTCAGAGTTTTGTCTTCATATTTTGTTTGTAGTTTTGCACACACACACACACACACACACACACACACACACACACACACACACACACACACACACACACACACACACACACACACACACACACACACACACACACACACACACACACACACACACACACACACACACACACACACACAAGTGAATTATTGCACCCGCCATAACATGCGACTTGTTTATAGCTATTTCTTTTTAAAGAGACTGAACTCAGCCTATCAGCAAGTGTATAGTTTTGTTCCGTAACATACTCGTTAGAATATAATTCTTCGGGTATGTAGGACTAATGATTATGCATGAGAAGTAGACAACATCCTTCAAGACTATGTGCACGTGCTTCGTACTCATTGTTGTCACTGACGTTATGACAGGCACTCCCTACGGCCAGTTGCCCATCCTCGTGTACAAGGGGAAGACTTACGGAGAGACCAAAGCCCTCGCCAGCTTCTTGGCCAGAGAATGTGGTTTGTATCGTGTGTGTGTGTGTGTGTGTGTGTGTGTGTGTGTGTGTGTGTGTGTGTGTGTGTGTGTTCTGATATGTGTGTATATGTGCGCGCGCATGCGTGCGTGCGTGTGTGCAAGTGTGTGTGTGTGTGTGTGTGTTGTGTGTGTGTGTGTGTGTGTGTGTGTGTGTGTGTGTGTGTGTGTGCAAGTGTGTGTGTGTGTGTGTGTGTGTGTGTGTGTGTGTGTGTGTGTGTGTGTGTGTGTGCGTGCAGGTGTGTGTGTGTGTGTGTGTGTGTGTGGTGTGTGTGTGTGGAACAGGTCGCCAACGTGTGTGTGTGTGTGTGTGTGTGTGTGTGTGTGTGTTTGCGTGTGTGTGTGAAATGTCCTATGAGGTGGAAAGGGAGTTAAAAGGCAAATTTCTTAATTACTTACTTGTGTGCATGCGTGCGTGCGTGAAAGCGCACCTATGTGTGCGGATTTGTGTGCTTTTGTGTGTGTATATGCGTATGTACGTGAGTATATACAAGATCTGCATGATGGGTTCTGGTGAAAACAATTCTGCCTATCCAATTACTGCCTTCCGGATTCACGGAGTTAAATCTTTCGCCTTAATCTCTCCTGACATACAAATTAATGGCGTGCGACACAAACAGCGGATCAAATTTTCATTAATGTGTGATTTGATGAATTTAGTTTTGATGCCGATTAAAAGCGTACAATGCACACTGGCATATGAACTGAGTTTGCCCACGATTAAAAACGTATACTACACACTGGCATATGAACTGAGTTTGCCCACGATTAAAAGCGTACAATGCACACTGGCAAACGAACTGAGTTTGGCCACGATTAAAAGCTTCAGACGCACACTAGCTTTCGGGTTTCTGTTTTGGATGTTGTGTGA
>JABMCL010003662.1:390000-392500 GCA_018857735.1 Alviniconcha marisindica | reverse complement strand
AGATTTGTTCGGCTCTTCATGTGTGTGTGTGCGTGCGTGCGTGCGTGCGTGCGTGTTTGTATGTGTGTGTGTGTGTGTGTGTGTGTGTGTGTGTGTGTGTGTGTGTGTGTGTGTGTGCATGTGTGCAGCGCGTGTGCGGCGTGCGATGCGCGTGGTGTGTGTGGTGCGTGGTGGTGCGTGCGCGCGTGCGCGGCGTGTGTGTGTGTGTGTGTGTGTGTGTGTGTGTGTGTGTGTGTGTGTGTGTTGTACGTGTGGTGTGTGCACGTGATGTCTATGGGGTGGTAGTTTTAAGGGAATGTTGGGGTGGGGTGAGCTGGTTTTGCACGTGTACATCCATGTTTAATAATGGACCTAGCTGGTTCTGTTTTCAGGCTGAAGGTGAAAAGAACTTGGCTCAGACTACAGTGCCCAAATATCTGAAGTTCTTCCAGAGGCTGCTCAAAGAAAATGGCGATAAAGGATTCTTTGTAGGAAATGCAGTAAGTATTTGGATCTGAACAAATAGCGCTCGATGTGACAGGGAGTTAGTCATCTCCGACATTATCGTCATAACAGCCCTTTACTTTGTTCTCTCTCCTTCATCCAACTCCTTATATGCCACAAACCACGACCCTCCCCCCCCCCCCCCCCCCCCTCCCCAATACTCTACCTTTCCCAGAAACGTCAGTTTGCAAACAGTTCCAACTTCAGCGGGGATAGCTCAATGGTTAGAGCGCCAGACTCGTGATTGAAAGCTCGCGGGTTCAAATCCCAGCAGGAACGGCGGGAATTCTTTTTCTCCAGGGTCGACTTTCTGTGCTGACTCTTATTTCGGTGTCCGTTCCACCCCCGTGTTACCGCAGTAGCACGCAAAAGATCCCGGTCATTCTGCCAGAAGTGCAGGTGGCAGGTTACAGCTGAACACGCATACACCTTACGTATGTGGCTTTGCATGAAGTGACATAGAGCATGGTTGTATGGTGTACACAGAACTTGCGCCGAGACGGCAGCAGTTTCATGTTGCACCAGCCATGCCAGCACTTAAGTACACCACTTCGGTGGATATTCAAAAAACGCGCTATAAAAAGCTAGTCATTCATGTAGAATCACATGCGAGCGCAGTGAATCTTCGCAAGAGAGCGGAGAATAGCGCTATATAAGCGATCATCAATCAGTCAATTACTTGGAGATATCTGTTGTCCACATAATAAGTCACGTTGCAGTAATCATCACTTTGAGCTCGAAACGCGGTAAGAGCAGGGGAGGAGGGGGGGGGGAGGTACGCCTATTTGTGTGCCGTGTGCGCGCGCGCGCGCGCGTGTGTGTGTGTGTGTGTGTGTGTGTGTGTGTGTGTGTGTGTGTGTGTGTGTGTGTGTGTGTGTGTGTGTGTGTGTGTGTGTGTGTGTGTGTGTGTGTGTGTGTGTGTGTGTTAAAAGAAAAGCACACGCTTTAAATCACCCATCTGACAATACCGCTGGCACGGAAAAGTGTAGTGTCCAGAAAATGTAGCGAAGGTTACCAGTGCATCCAAACGAATTACTCGATGCCATGAACTTCTCAGTTTGGACAGTAAATTATACACAAGACAAATGCGAAAGAATGCATTTTAATTATTTGTTTGTGTCCTATGGTGTTAATTAAAATCTGAATCTGTTTTGTTTTCAGCTGACGCAAGCCGACCTGTCAGCGTATGACATCACAGACACCGTCCTCGGGAAACACGACAAAGCCCTCGACGATTATCCCGAGATTCTGAAAATGAGAAAGAACGTGGATGGCAACGCCAACATCAAAGCTTACCTGGCTTCAAGACCCAAAACAGATCTTTAGAACTATGATTTAATCCTGTCACTGTTGGAGTTCTTTAATTACGGCAAACAGTTCACCTCCGCTGTTCTCTGCAATAGGCAAACATTTAACATGTAGACAATGTCACCATCCTGCAATAGGCAAACGTTTAACATGTAGACAATGTCACCATCCTGCAATAGGCAAACGTTTAACATGCAGACAATGTCACCATCCTGCAATAGGCAAACGTTTAACATGTAGACAATGTCACCATCCTGCAATAGGCAAACGTTTAACATGCAGACAATGTCACCATCCTGCAATAGGCAAACGTTTAACATGCAGACAAAGTCACCATCCTGCAATAGGCAAACGTTTAACATGCAGACAATGTCACCATCCTGCTAGTCCACCGTCATAGAAAGCTATCAGTACCTCTTCTCTGGAGCACCTGGAACAAAATTTGACCTCGTTTCAAGGCTACACATGAAAGTGTTTTCACCTCGCCTTTAGAACATCACCTGACAGCATACACTACCTTTTTGTCGCCAGGTCGCTTCGAGTGTTTTAATTGTCTGCTTCATCGGGGCAATCAGTCACCAACACAATGTTGGGGGCGGTCATGTTTTAAGCGACGTTTAATTATTTAGCTTCTGATTGGTATCGTACTGAAGTAGTGCAGTATATCATTTGCGTGACGTTTCTGGTGTTTCCCGGACACACTCATCTT
>JABMCL010003662.1:380000-385000 GCA_018857735.1 Alviniconcha marisindica | reverse complement strand
ATGGCCATTTTAATGATGCAATTTCTTTTCATCGCTGAGCGCAGGAAATTGACTTATCTATTTGCATGTTTCTCAGCTTTTATATATATGTATTTTTTTAACTGCCGGCAGAGCATAGCTTCCCACACAGCTAATGATCTACCTATACCCACAAACCCAACAGTTGGTCCGTCCTCAATTGTCTCCTAGCTACCATCATGCATAGGCTGCATGTCCATCTACCTTCTAGTCTATTTAATCTAGATACCTATGGACTTACCCGTTCATTAACTGTTATTTAAAACTTGTCGCCTTAACTAGGCCTATTCCGAAAATGTTTACTCCTCTCCTGGTCTAGGCCTATCTACACACAGATCCGTTCATGAACCTTCCTCTGTTTGTTGTTGTTGTTTTCAGGGGTGTCTTCAGATTTACCCCTGTCCCTGCTACCCAGGTTCTTGTCTGCCCAAGCCGAGAGTCAAACCTTCAACATCCCTGTCTTGAGTCGAATGTCTTCACCACTCGGCCACCACAACCCATAAAAGTGGTAGGTTAAAGAACGGGTAGATCTGCGGATAGGTAGACCATCAGGTGAGTGGACACGTTCATGGATAGATAGAAACACCAGCATAAAAGCGCATAGATAGGTCTCAATTCAATTCAAATCAATTCAAAAAACTTCAATCATCCCACAAGGGGCAATTCTGTTGTTGTCATGGCGGGCTCGTAAAATAATAATACATAAAGTTAAGAGAACAATACAACAACCCTCGGCCAGGTTAGTGGGTAGACAGACTGGTTGGTGAGAGGACACGCACCACTCAGAGTACTTAGGAAACAAGTGTGGCAGCGAACAGGTGCGACACTGAACGGGTAGGTTTGTGGGAAGGGAGACCATTTGATTAAATGACAGATTCGCGGGCAGGTGTAAATACAATTAATTACAAAAGTAGGTAAATTATTTACCTGTGCGCAACGGTGAAAAGAAAATGTCATCAAAACCATTCGTCATCAACATCGACATCAAGTGCTTTGTTGTATGATTTAAATTATCACCCAAAAGCCTGTCTGTCTCACAAGTTTAATTTGATGCTTGTATCTTTGTTGTCGCAGTCTCTGTTTGTTCCCTTTCTTTTCTCCAACCTTCTTAATCTGAAGTGTCAGAACAACTTACTAATAGTTGGCTATGAACGCTCTGCACATCTCACAGCATCTTTAGTAACAGTCATGATCAACACTGCAAATATCACTTAACATCACCAGTTCGTAAGTAATCCTACTAATGTCATCACTGAATAAAGCATAGCTGGATAAGTTGGATTTGAGTGTGTGTTTACTTGTTGTTTTTCTTTCTCGTTTTTTGTTTTTGTTTTTTGGTGTGTGTGTGTGTGTGTGTGTGTGTGTGTGTGTGTGTGTGTGTGTGTGTGTGTGTGTGTGTGTGTTGGGGGGGGGGTGTGTGTGTGTGTTGTGTTCATATTTGAGTGGTGTTGTATGTTTGCATAGTACTTGTTCATTGTGCTGGTATTTATGTTTGTATTTGTGAAATTGTACAGCGCCGTAAGCTCGTAATGTTTTGAAGGCGTATAGCGCGATAGAAAAGTTATTATTATTATTATTATTATTATTATTATTATTATTATTATATGCAAATACTCACTGCACAGTCCTTTCGAGGTAGGTGTGATGCCATCCTTACATTCACACACATCTGTAGTGTTGCATTCAGCATTTGACACACACTTGTCCGAATTGGGGCTCCCGCAGCCACTACCCGCCGGCAGCACTAAAACATGGCAAACGAACCAACTATACATGTGACAGCAATACGTATAATGTTCATGTTGCTGGAGTAACAGAAAATCGCTTATGTTGTAATTATCGTTTGTTTAAAATGACAATTAGGTGTGAAGAGTATTAAATCTAAATCCCGTTTATCCTAAGGCAAACGGTACTGAAATTTAGACTTAGCATAATACCACAGACTACACCTATTCAATAATGGAGATCGTTAGGTATCCCAAGGATCAGAGAATGTAATATACTGTTTGTAAACAGTGGAGAGGTAGGAGATGAATTTCATTATCTGTTTGTCTGTTCCGTTGAAAATGCTTTTAACTAATCGTATTATGTAATCTATGTAGATAAATATTATACCCATTATCGAACGTGCCCACATTTTTTACCTAAAACTCTAAGAATTTAAAACCTACTAGATATGTTACTTGTATCATGGATTTGTTTCGACCCAAACCACCCCCTCCCAACCCCCTCCCCCCAAAAAACAACAACAACAAAAAACAACAAAATCTCTTATCTGTGCGCGTCAGTCTTTCACCAAAGTTTTGAATCGTTTTTGAATGCATAACTTTGTGTAATGTGTGGAGTGCGATACTAATGTATTATTAGAGTGTATGTGCTTGATAAGGAATGTTCATATGAACGTAAATTTTGCATTATTGGGCCCAGAGCCAAAAAGCGTGATAAAAACCTTGAAACCTCTGAACAAATCCAGTCCATCTTCAGTACTAAAAATACGCAATAAACCGGGCTCATTTTTAATAAAACAAACAAGCCCATGCACAAGTGCAGGTCTACTTGTTCTTTTGCACTCAAACCAGGGTACATCAGACGATAAAATATATTTCCGAAATGCCCTGATTGCAAAAGTCACCAAGAAGTGCTTTTTTTCTGCGTTTTCTCGACGATGCTGTCAAAATGGTGTCTAAGTTCTGGACCATTCTTTCTGAAGCTGGTGTCCACTGAATGCAGTTATGCATTTTAATTGATAGCTTACCAGATCATGAGCTGCTTTACGAGGACTGTTCATTAAGTGAAGTCCGCGGGTCCCTTTCACCTACAAAATTCACATTCTTTCAAAGTAATCCTCCGCTCGTACACTCAGTTCCATCCGTCTGCGCCAAGAGTCAAAGGCGTTTTGACAGACGGATGGAGACAATGCAAGGAGTTCTGATTTTACTGTTTTTGCGAGGTCCTGAAAGTGTCAAAATGCATGGAATGGCTGACTGGTTCATTGCTAGGTGACAGCGTGGAAAACAAAGTACGAGTGTGCAGGAAGGAAACTTAGTTGTCTCGAGGAAAATGATTGTTTGTCGATATGCAGAAAAATAGATCACAAAATACTGATGTTTATAATGATGATTATCATGGTGGTAGTAATGAAAATCAATTACGGCAGTTTCCCCGGCGTTCATGTTCGCCGACGAAATTTGAAATTTCGCCGATATTGCCAAGTTACCAGCGAAACGTCCAGCTTTGCTGAAAACAAACATAACACACAGCACGCACACACACACAAAAAAAAGAAGAAAAAAAAGAAGAAGAAGATAAAACAAACTCTAAACCAAGTTTAGCAAAGCGTGTCCTCAGTTTCTTTTATCGTGCATTTGACTGCCCAGGCATGCAGTAGTTTCACAAATACAACCAGCGAACTATCGCAAATTTAGGTTAGCCGGGCAAAATTCACTGATAGCGGAAATTAGATTATTTTCTTTGCCGGACCATCGGCGAAACCTTTTGGAAGATTCACCTACAGATTCTACTAGAAGTTTCGCCGACATCGGCTAAACTTCATGTCACCATAATAATAATAATAATAACAACTGAGCCAGTGAGACCGACTATTTTCTTTCTCAAATAGGATCAATTCAGTTACCTGCAATTTTAGCTTAGTTCGGATATTCATTGTTCTGTGGTTTATTAATCTTCATTGTCTCTCTTAGGTCTCTGTTAGAGGCGCGATATACAGTTTGCAGAAAATATTTTTTATTATTAATCAATAACTCACAATTATAAATTATCTCTATAAATGATTTGTCGAGTACCAGTAAAAGAAAATAATCGTGGGAGCGTTTCTCAAATTAACAGGCAGTGAGTTGCACGCTCGACTCTGAGCATCCCTTTCCGGCACCTTCTCCCAAACTCTGCCACAATTGGCTACGCCGCTGAAGGGGCACTCTTTATCTCCACACAGCTGTCCAGCGACACTGTCAGTCCCCTCCAAAGGTTTGGGTACTAGTCACACTCCGAGCACCGCTTTCCGGCACCCTCCTCCAAACTCTGCCAGATTTAGTTACGCCACTGAAGGGACACTTTTTATCTCCGTGCAGCTGTCCAGCGACGCGGTCAGCGCCCTCCGAAAGGTTCGGGTACTAATATGACCGTAGAAGCAACCTAGCGCCAAAGCACGCAAGTAAACATGAGATGCATCTGCCCCGGGTAAAAAAAAACTAAGTTCCGTCTCGATTCAAACGATTGTGGTTTTATTTGTGCTGGTGTAAACTTTGTTGGCGGCTATAAATGGCACGCCTTGTTATATTTCAGTTGTTTGTAACAAACTTACTACTGTTTGAGCACCAACAAACAACTGCTCGTTAGCTGACAGTTATCTGGACCCTATGGCGTAACTAAATACGGCAGTAGTTGAAGGAAGGATGTCGTAAACCAGTGCTTGGAGTTTGGGTACTAATAAGACTGCGGACGCAACATAGCGTCCCGCCTTGAGTGACTTAGCCAATTCTGGCAGAGTTTGGAGGAAGATGCCGGAAGGCGATGCTAGGAGTGTGGCCTTGAGCTTGTTGATTGTTGTTGTTGATCACTTTTATATAGCGCTATTCTCCGCTCTCGAGAAGACTCACTGCGCTCTTGTTGCATGTGATTGTGAATGAGTGACTGTAGTCTTTTATTGTGCGTATTTGAATATTCACCGAAGTGGTGTACTTACGGCGCTGTTTTGGTTGTTACATGGCTGGTGCCACGTGAAATTGCTGCCGTCTCGGTGCGTTCTGTGTACACCATACAACCATGCACCACGTCACGTCACTTCATGCAAGGCCACATAGGTGGGGTGCATGCGTGCTTATCTGTAACCTGCCACTTGCCCTTTTGGCAGAATGACCAGTTGTTGTTTTTTATACGCCACTGCGATGACATAGGGATGGATGGATACCGAAGTAAGAGTCAGCACAGAAGGCTGACCCTGGAGAAGAAAATTCGGCCGCCGC
>JABMCL010003662.1:345000-377500 GCA_018857735.1 Alviniconcha marisindica | reverse complement strand
TGTCAATGAGGAAAGAAAAAAATAAAAGAAAAAGAGAAAAAAATGGTGACGACATTTTTGTTTTAATTGGGAGGGCGGATGGGGTGGGAGGGTGGGGGGGTGGTGGCTGTAAAAAGATAGAAGGGATGGCATATATCCCTCCGTTCCGATAAACGGCATCATGGAATTCTACACAAACTTCGTCATCTCAAGGTAAGTACTCGTTTATGTTTCCAATTCCATTTCTCGCTGCTTACCGGAACGGAGGTATGAATGAGACTTTGAAGTTGTTTTTTCCCCCATCATTTCTACATCACACACATCCAATACATTTTCACTTACTCACATCATATTCCTTTATGTTTCCGCCTTGCGTGATTTGATATTTATTATGCTTTTCTTTTGACAAAAAGGGAGAAAAAAAGAAAGAAGAAAAAAACAGTTTCGTAAAACAGCACCATTAATTTTGTAGTAGCATACCACATACAAGAATCAAGCTCTTGCTTTTTGTTAGTATCGACAAACAAGAGTAATTTTTATAGCAAACTGTAATATCACCTTTCTCAGTAGGTTATGCATTTCTATAGTCTGTATAGTGTATCAAACACTTTGACTATAGTTACACTTAAAATTATTATGATACATGTACATTTAGGTTTTGTCACTCAGCTAGGTACATGCTATTTATTGCCCAATCAATCTTATATGTAATGTCGGTGCAAAACAACAAGTTTAGGTTATTTTAATTTTAAACTCAGCCGACGATAATGGTTATTCCATGGTGAAATAAAGTTAATTATCTCATATTTAATACTCATGCCGTCAATAGCTAGTTTTTCTGAGAAACACAGACAGTTAATATTCAGTCAGGTAGGAAACAGGGCGAAACATTTGTTAATTACTTGATAGAAAATGCCCAGTCAGCTGTGTAGGTTATGTGAACGCCAAACACAACAACAAAATGTCAAGCACTACACCAAAAACAAAAACTGAAACGAACAACTGAACAAAGAGAAACAAAATTATTTCATCGAACCGCATGCAAAAGTCTTATCCATTGTTCATGATACACATCACCTCGTGTTGACAAGAAACTGGAAAAAAATTAGCTTTGAGAGAGAGAGAGAGAGAGAGAGAGAGAGAGAGAGAGAGAAGAGAGAGAGAGAGAGAGTATGCAGATATTAGAAAGAGAGAGAAAGCGGGTAGGGAGGGGGAGGACAGACAGAAAAACACAGAGGTTACCGCAGGCAAAGACGACAAGAACGACCGTTGCCAGAAGATATGACGCCATTCTGTGCTGATATTGTCAAGGTGACGGTTCCGTTAAGGACGTTGTATAACGAAGCCTGTAGCCGGGTGGATCGCGTTCTCCGCCATTTATAGTATCAACCATAGCAACCGCCTGCGTATGCAAACAAACAAAAGGCTGACTGGCAACGTGCTTTGGTGTCAGCAAAATCAAGTCCAGACACAAATGAGCCAACGCGGGTGGATGGAATAACCAGTGACATCAAGCACAGGGTGCGCGCGCGCCAGAAACACACACACACACACACACACACACACACACAAACACACACACACACACACACACACAACACACACACACACACACACACACACACACACACACACACACACACACACACACACACACACACACACACACACACACACACACACACAACATCTACTCCCCCCCCGTCCCCTCAGCATACTCCCTACCCCCTCCCGTCAGCGCCAACCAGTCCTCGCTGCACCTCGCTTTACCACAGCCTTTAGGACCGCCTCCCGTCTGATCGAATGCTTGGTGGTTTCCAACCTGTTTTCTCTAGACACATCAGTTTCTTCTGCTAGCATGTGATAGGTCGTTGACTCGTGTGGCCATGTTTGTGCAAAGCGACTATAGCGTACTTTTGAATGCAAATGAAGTTGTGCCTCCTTCCCGGCTACTCAGCCATCATTCCCGGCAGACAACGTTAACCCCCCACCACCACCCCCCAACACACACAACTGTTCTGTAATCCTGTAATTTGTGAACACACTGACTCTGTGTGTGTGTGTGTGTGTGTGTGTGTGAGAGAGAGAGAGAGAGAGAGAGAGAGAGAGAGAGAGAGAGAGAGAGAGAGAGAGAGAGAGAGAGAGAGAGAGAGAGAGAGAGAGAGAGAGAGTGTGTATATATATACAAGTCGTAGCAACCAAACCCTCGCAATGTGCGAAAGCAGGTACAGACAAGCTAGGAACCATGAAGTGTATATTATTAGATCCGTATTCTTTTGTCTTGTAAAGTTAACCAGTTTAACAGTTTAGACTGATTGTTGTCCAGCTGGCATTTTTTTTACCCAGCCTAGAGGACTGGGGGATTCTGAAGTCCGAGTGTGCACGTCGTGACCACCTTCTGTTCGAAGCTGACAACCAGTGGGAACTGCATACCCCGTAAGCTTGTGCGCCTTGCCTACGTCAAGGAAGACTACCCGAAGAGAATCCGTACTAACGTAGCAAAAGCATGATTAAGTTCCATTCTTGCTGTTCCGCTTGTTTCATTTTCCATTCTGTCTCGTAGGTTAGCCAACCGGCGACGTCATCCTTTCAACTATGCTCCTACTTAATGCCTCAGCTGATCTCTTGAATTCATTCTTCTCCATTGGTTTGCAGCCTACCCAGCCACCCAGCCACCCAGCCTGTTTCCTGGATGTACACTCTTCTGGTTTCGTCCGGCCTCTACTCGATCAGGCCATGCAGCGTCCATCAATTTCCTTCGCTTTCCATCGGCTGCTACTCTCATCCCCAGCAGTGGGCTGTTTTCAACGGGCCTTTTGCGGAAAAAGGCACATACACACAGTAGTGGCAATCAAGAGACGCTGATGGAGCGGGGTTCGGTGAGGGGCTGGCACTGCGCCTTTCTTGCAATAAAAGTCGAGAAAGAAGATCGTTTTCCGAACTATTTCCGTGACTATACAAACAGGTCTTTGTGCTCCTATAATGTTCCAGAATGTCTTCCCTTTGAGGAGTGTCGTTCGAAATATTGGCGAATATAATGAAACTGGTCAAATAAGATATTACTTGCAGAGACACATCTCCGTGACTATAATGTTGCGGAAAAAGAAAAGAAGAGAAAAACACAAGAAGAAAAACTTCAGCTGCTGTGGAAGCGGACGACGATTCCATTGTATACACCTAGCAAGTACATAGAAAACAACGTTGAGTGAGAAGCGACTTTTATCATCCTGTAACAGCGTTGTTGCCTTTCCTCCCCCCCCCCCCCCCCCCCACCCCCCCCCCCCCCCCCCCCCACCCCTTTAAAAAACAAAACAAAAACATTCAACGATAGTTTCAAGACTGTTTTGTGTGGAAATAGGACTACAAAAAATATATACCGACATTTTGATGTGTATTTGAATCAATGGCCAGCGGCATACACCAGACGTATTACATTACTGGCGTGGCTGGGAGAAAACTAAAAACGATTGTGAATCAAGAATAGAAGGCCTCGACCAAAGGTTGTGCTCACTTCATTATTATCAGTAGGACTCTGAAATTTATTCACCTGAATATTGTGGCTTGAAGGGTGTTCTGCTTTGATTTCCATCAACTCAACCGCCACCAGGTACGATGCTTTAAAAACACAGGCTGTAGTATTTGGGACGTACGATTAAAATCTATAATGGCTAACTGCTTCATTTGTTGATTGGTATGATGATTGACTTAATGTTGTATTTTGCTTTCGGTTATTTTTACTAATTTCTTTCTTTCTTTCTTTCTTTCTTTCTTTCTTTCTTCTTCTTCTTCTTCTTCTTCTTCTTCTTCTTCTTCTTCTTCTTCTTCTTCTTCTTCTTCTTCTTCTTCTTCTTCTTCTTCTTCTTCTTCTTCTTCTTCTTCGTCTTCTTCTTCATTTCATGAACGATCGTAGCCGTATCATTTCATAATATGTCGTATCAATAGTGTCCTTATTGTTCTTTTCTCCCCCTATCCTCCCCCCCCCCCCCCACCCCGCCCCCTACAACCATAGGAAAGATGATTGGTATTAATCTGGGTGTATATTGATAGACTGTATGGTATGATAACTGATCAGAATGTACTTATCTTACTATTATATTCTAACCTCATTGTAATTCGTTTTATTTCGTAAGTATGCTTCAGGTCTCAATGCCTGATTCACTTAACAACATAATGTACAGGTATTTCTGTCATAATTGTATGTTAATGTAGCGTACATCAGAAAGCAACGGTTAGCTTCATGTTTCAAAGCTGCCTCCTTAATGGTGCCTCATTCTGAAAAATGATGTTTAGACTATTTCTCCTTTTTTTCTGTTCTTCTTCCTCTTCCTGCTCTTATGACCTGACCACTTCGCACTAGCTGGACTTTCTTTTCCTTTTCTGTTTTGTTTTTGTTTTGTTTTTACATTGTTGTTTCAGATAGTGTTTGGTATTCTTCTATACAATAACGTTCTCCTTGATTTTCCTACAAGGTTGACTAGGCATGTACAACTAATGTACCCGTCCATCATGCAACGCCGAAGACTCAGCGATTTCAACCATACGGGGAGTGGAGCCTGTTTTTATTATGTAAACTGCTAAAAACGTTTGCAGCTTCTTCGGTATATATGTTACAGGCAATCCGTGAAGTAAGGCATTTCATGAAATGCCTAAAAATATCAGGCATTTCATGAAGTGGCGAAAAGCTATAGGCAATACACGTAATGCCTAAATTTTGTAGGCAATACGAGCATTGCCTGAAATTTACCTCTAGGCATTACATGTATTGCCTGAGCGTTTCGAAGGAACAGAAGGAAGCGTTTCAAATTTCTTTTTATCTTTATTGTTATCAATGAAGTAAAAATATAAGAAATACTTTAATTTGCAATACACACACACACACAAACAGACACACACGCACGGAATCAATACACAGTTTGCCTTAATACAGAAATTGGCAGTCAGGCAAACTGTGAAATCACGAGCACTATTTGTCAGGCAATACTCGTATTGCCTACAAAATTTAGGCATTACGTGTATTGCCTATAGCTTTTCGCCAGTTTCTGAAATGCCTGACATTTTTAGGCATTTCATGAAATGCCTTACTTCACGGATTGCCTGTAACATATACACAAAGAACACTTTGAAAATATACAGGTTTATTGCACTGAAATTTAAAACAAGGGTGTTAGATGATCCTTGAATTTGTTTTCAGAAACCATGGTAATGTGTTTATTGTTTTTATTGATGCTATATCCATTTTGGTCTTTCTGTTCTCATTTGTGGATTCGCCTTGATATAACCGCACAGGTTGACTGGGCGTAAAACACCAAGTTACTTACTTACTTATTCATTTGTTATTGAGGTGTATGTTTTGATAACAGTTGTGATTTTGATTTCATACTGAGGTTGTTTTCGTGTGTGTAGGAAAGGATAGACCTACATAGGAACAGAAGATTTTGTTGGTATTCCAGATCGTTTTATTTTATTTTTAATATTTGTTTTATATTATATTGGATGCAAAGAAAACAAACAAGAAAAAAAACAGAGCGCACATCAGATTTATTTCGCCTCAGGCACACCAGTGTAGTTGAAAGTGCATAAACAGCCTCGCACGTTGCACGGCAGCTATATTGAACCTACAACCATATTTGTCATACTGGCTACAAGACGAAAAGAAATCTTAAAACTTCTCAAATAATTGCATTAGCCGATAGCCCAAGTTGCTCTGACTTTTGATATGTAATAGCCATGCATGCTGAGCAAATACATAATGACACTGTCCCTTATTTACTTGTCAATCTAAATTTTACTCGCCACACGCCTTTAAACTGGGCATCTAGCTGTTATATACGCATGAGCCCAACACAACTGTGGCTGATAATTGTCAAGGTGCTGACATGACTGATTTGAAAGCATAAGCTTGCCGACCCGGCAAAACAATATGTTCGAGTGACTTCATGTTAGTTCTGATTGAACTGAATTAACTTTGCATTGATTTCAAATGTACTTGACAAAAAGACAAAGGAAGACGTCATACATCAATTAATTCTCCCAAAGTGGATAACAATAGTTAATTAAACACGATTATGTTAGTCATTCCGGGTTTTCAGATGGTCAGGACCACACACGCGGAAATAAATACGTATCTATTGACCATTCGTTCAAAATATTCAGTTACTAAGAATGCGAGCAGTTCTTTGGTACGCTGAGTTCCGTCGTCACAACCGATTGATGCAAGTTCTCGTGTTGGGTGCCCGCGGAACATTAATCGACTTTGGAACATGTGAAATCGTATATTATAACAGTGAATCAGACATGTGTTTGTGATTTCATAAATTTTCTCGCCTCAGTTGAGTTCACACAGTCCATAATTACTGTTCTGGAGTTCCTTCTTGGAAAATGTGATTCTTCTTTCGGTTGTACAAGGGTGAATTGTAAATACTGAGACATGCTTGTTGTTGACCGGTTTTGACTTGACTGAGTTGCCGTTGACTGTGTTGTGTGCCAAGCTGCAGTCCAGCTTTTTGATCGTGATTTGGTGATTTGTGCAAATGGAGTAAAAGAATTTTAAATTTGTGATTCGTCCCTATGCGGTTGATAGGACGTTAAAATCAAATAACTAACTGTTGACGGGACGTAATATATCAAGAATCAGTATGCCATCGCGCGCCGCTTGAACAACTGTCTGATCTTGTCCGAAACGCCATGCAGCCCCATTTATTTGCTCCTGTCACAGTCTCCTTGGCATTGACGTAAGTTTTGCAGGAGATCTGTTGACGTGCTTGCTGTTCCCACATCCTGCGCGTGCCGAGCTGTGTGGCGAAGTTCCGGTGTCTAGAAGAAGCGTGATGTCACGAAGGCCGCAGCCGTCAAGACCATGCAATAACACAAGCAATTCTGTCCTTGGCCTAAGTAGTTTTGGGCAGTATGCCTGTGTTTGCCTCATTTCTGCAATTGCGTAACGCGTAATAATGTCTTTGTACACTGAGCGTTCCAGTCAATTGCTGATTGTCTCTGGCTTGGTGTCCCCAAACCTCTGACAATATAAACTGATACGCAGTATGAAGAGTGGCTCAGACTTGTACTTGTTATTTGATGATTTATGTTTTGCATTAATATGACCTTCGTGGTTGAGTAAGTGTCAATATCAAAACATCAGTCAGTCGTAGGCCAAATCCATATTTACTGACACCGAGCACCACACTCTGACCCCAAAGGGAGGCCTGGACAATCTGATGTCACCGTCACGTCTTGAATATTAGGCTTCTCATTTGATTCTCGTTCCCTCTCTCTTCCCTTCTTCTCCTACCCGGTCCTGTTGCTCTTTCTTTCTTGACATTTTTCCTGTCCCATTTCCACGTCTTTTGTTTTCCTGAAAGGTTTCGAGATATTTTTTGTTAAGACATAGTTGTTGTTTTTTGTATGGCTCTTGTTGGAAAACTAGGCGGTGATTGTTGGTCGGTAGGGTCTGCAGCATGTTGCCATGTGACGGTGGTATTTTTCATTATGCATTTGTGTAATATTTGTCGATTTAATCATAATTTGTTTATTCCTTTTATATACACATTTGTTTCTGTAAACACGTATAGACCGAATGGTTGACGACACCAGCGTATCCTTGTTTTATGTGCTTCTTTTTCCCCTTTCGAAAATTTGTGTTAGATGTTTGTGTATACATATACGTTTTGTTTTATATTTGTGTATTAATTGATTTTGTACATTTGATTTGAGAATGAGATTACATGTAAGAAGAGATCTGAAGTATGCGTTTGTTTTTGACAAAATGCTATTACAATGACTAATTAGCGACACTGTGAAAATTAGGAAAAGGTGCAGCCACAGCGTTCAAGACTCACAAGCTCTTCGTACACATCACTGCTGTTTTTGTTTCACACACCCACCCACCCACCCACCCACACACACACACACACACACACACACACACACACACACGCACGCACACACACACACACAGACGCACACACATACATTACTAATTGTACTACAATAAACTGTTTGCACCTATGCTATTCCATTTTAGTGTAAAAATTATTTAAAGAAACAATACAGAAAAGGGTAACACGATATTTTTTTATGGAGTTTTGGAGTCCTATCCCCCTCATTTGTCACTCTATCACAATTTTTTTGTTTTTTTGTTTTTGTTGTTGTTGTTGTTGTTTTAGAATATATATATGTAGCTTTTGTCACAGCACAATTTTGATATTCTGTCAGCGTTTGATACATGGAATCAGACAACATAATTTGTTAAAATGTTCAGGATTAATTTCTATACACTTGTCCTACAATTCATTTTCATTCTCTTCTCACAGTATTTCCATCCTAACTAATATCAGTACCCAATTTCTGCTACAGTCAGTGTGTGTGTGCGTGCGTGCGTGCGTGCGTGCGTGCGTGCGTGCGTGCGTGCGTGCGTGCGTGCGTGCGTGCGTGCGTGCGTGCGTGCGTGCGTGTGTGTGTGTGTGTAGTGCGTTTTATTATTATTATTTTTTTAAAATATTTTTTATAATACTTTATGTAAATTGTTTTGGTAGAACTATGCTCTGCATGTGTATAGAATATCATATTTAGGTTAATATGTATCATGTGAGCGCTCAGGGCGTTGATGAGCGCATGATAAATGATTAATTATTATTATTATTATTATTATTATTATTTGTATATAGCATAAATAAAATGACTATGACAAAAGCTAGACATTTCTGTTCTCTGGACGCATTTCAGATTTCATGCAAATTGGTCAGCATTCGTAAAGGTTACGACCAAAACATCACAACAAAATGACGTTTTGGATGAACTGACTGATATGAAAACAAACTGAATAAAATAGTATTCGAGGCACCTTTCAAGCACATGAGTGCTAGCAAGATGTTTCAAATCTGACTTGTTGGCATTCATGACTGCCTTCGGAAGGCCTGAAGTGTGTTTTGTAATCACTCACAGTCCCCTTTGCAACGGCTTTGCGTAATAATCCCCATTCTTGCTGAGTCAGTGTCTGTCGTTACTATCTTTGTTTTGATGAAACTTTGGTCGGCCTGTTTTGCTTTGAATGGTAAAAAAAATAATATATAAAAATCGGAGGTAAAATGCAATGATCTCTGTACACTTTGATGTAAATTTTATTAAGTAACAGCAAAAACCCTTTATCATAAAAATTTAGACAGGTCTGTCACCTTAACACATCATCCGCTGATGTCAAGTTCCTGGCTGTTGCGCAGCACCCAGCCAAACAAATAAACCGTAGAAAGTATGAGTGGCAACAAAATGCAATTGGCTTATAGCCGTCGTGAGTTTGCATTATTTGAAATCGCTGTGGACATTATTTATTTCTTGGATTGTAACGTCCTGCCAACCGCAAAATGTCATCTCAGGTGGAATTGCTAGAGAGAAAGGTCACAGCTGGTTAAACATTCGTAACCGAAGTCATTCTATGCTTTCAGTTGCCAAAAGAATAAACGGCAAAAAAAGGCTTTATTTGCTTTAGTTGCATGATCTCCTACCTTTCAGTAAAACTGCCAGTGATGTATTGATGGAAGAAATGCATTAAAGTGCGCGAAGAAGGCCCTGTAAATTTCGACAATGTCAAAAGCAACAGGCTGATAAAAAAAAAAAATTTATGGCCTTACGAGTCTACATGCCAAAATCTTATTTTAATGACGACGTTTTGGTCGGTCGCTGTTAGAGCTTGTGGGTCTATAGGGCCAGCTCTAATTAAATCATTCATCACAGGTTCTCTTTAAGTTGTCATCTCTTGCATTTTCACTTCGGTTGCCTAAGCAGAAACATAACAACAAACACTGACACACACACACAAAACGTCTATGGTAGTGATCTAAGAAGCAACGCGACGCAGTGCAATGGAATGAATGGTTTTTTTGTTGGATTCGCGCCCGGCAATGGCAGTGAGGGTCAAGACCCACAGCGGGAGAGAGAACAAGAAAAGAAACACTTCGGGAGCTGTCACAAGCTGATTTCTGGTGCAGCTTGGAGTCATTCTCGAGGTTTTCGAATGCACGTGCAAACACACCGATCTTCTTTCAATACTAGCGAGACAATATTGCATATTACGACTGAGGCAATTCTGCGGACGAGCACAAAAGTTGTGGCCTCGTAACACTGCTATTCTTTCCATTTTTTATTTGATTGAATTTCGAGTTCAGACTTGTGTGCAGGACAGCGGAAAAGCCGGGGATTGTGTAGCTTTGGCTGATTGCGGTGGAAGACGTAGGCTGGACGTTGGACTGCAGTTGTGTCGGCGCAGGGTTTGACGAAGTACGTACAGTTCTGTCGCCGATCAGGACCCCTAATGCATGATGGGGAAATAAAGGCGGAGAGCTCCCAATCCCTATTTGCAGAGCTCAGGAGCTGTGTGAAAGTCGAGGTGGCCGCCCTGGGCTCCCGTCCCTAATAAGCCTACGGTTTCTGTGGACGTAAAGCAACACTCAACCAAAAATCCCTATTTGCTAAAGAGTCGGTAAGTCCGGCCGTCGTTCCACAAGCACGAGTCGTCAAGAGTCTCTAAGTCTCAACCTGGTGTTGTTGCTGTTGAGATCATTTATTAATTGTTGTATCTGAGTGGACGAGTGCAGACTGGTGCGCGCATGTTCTTGTGTACTGTGTGTGTGTGTGTGTGTGTGTGTGTGTGTGTGTGTGTGTGTGTGTGTGTGTGTGTGTGTGTGTGTGTGTGTGTGTGTGTGTGTGTGTGTGTGTGTGTGTGTGTGTGTGTGTGTGTGTGTGTGTGTGTGTGTGTGTGTGTGTGTGTGTGTGTAGTTATATAGTAATTGTTTAATAGGCGATAATGGTAAACTACAATATATAATTTTTGTTTGCTGAAATGTATGTTAATGTGGTTTTGTGATAAGATATTTGTACAGGGCAGTGAGTTTAACTCTGGTTAGAGAATAGCGCTTTATAAGAATTATTATTATTATAATCTAAAAATACTAATTTGCTTATGTTTATATTTAGATCGGGAAATTCCATTCTTTTACCAGCAATACAAAGCTTAACGTAAAAACTCAAAGCCGACTGAACACCGCATGACAAGAGCATTCTCAGCTTCAAAGGATCGAAGTTCACTTCGACAGTAGCAGACATCAGTGACCCACTCACTCCTGTCCATTTGAGACTTTCTCTGTCCCCTCTTGGCCCTCTGTGTTGATTATGATGCGTCTTGATGCATGAATCCAAATATTCTTGTTGTTTTTTTTCAATGGTACTATATTGTACTATGGTACGCCGGTCCGTACAAGCCTTCGTTTTCTACTCAATAGCATCTGTTGGTAACGAAAGAGTAGGTAAGTAAGTAAGCAAGCAAGCAAACCTGGTGCTTTTCTTTTACAGAAACGATAAGGCGTATTATGGACGGGAAAAGAGGCGATCGGGTAGAGATGTTGAATAGACCAGTATAGACCGAAGAGACCGCCAGTCACCCTCAGAACAACAATGTTAAGAAGCAACTTTGTACTCCACTAATTGCTGTTTCAACAGCCGTGCCGAGCAAAGTCACAGTGTCCTATACACAACTGTTGAAACCTGAGGCAAAAGATAGTCCAAATCCCTATCAGAACCCACCTCCACCTCCCTCCTCTTGATCTCGCCTGGGCTCTGGTAACGGCATCATCAGAGCAGACATTTGATACGGAGTTTAGGCTCCTCCCCCCCCCCCCCCCTCTCTCTCTCTATATATATAAATATATATAGAATGTCGTCACCCTTTAGAAGATAATTGCGAGTAAGGGTGCTATTTGATCCTCGTCGGAGAGATTGAATAACAGAGACTGCTTAAATGGTAACTCTCACTGAAGGGACACTTCAAGCGACCGTTCGGGGTGAGGTCCCCTGAACGTTCACCCCAAAGTTCCAACCGCGAAACATTTTCATAGTGTTATATAAAGGACACCAAAGAGGACACACACACACACACACACACACACACACACACACACACACACACACACACACACACACACACCATCACCACCACCACCCCACCACCACCATCACCACCACCACCACCACCACCGGAACTCAAAACTCGAACTAGAAAACTGGGTTTTACAAGGAATACAGCTTAGGTACGTTCAAAAACTTTTTAATAACTAGTCCTTGCTAAGCTACTGATGAATAATAGGAAGAAAGAAATACAGAGAGAAATAACTTTTGTTTGAAGCAGTAAAGCCTTTCAAACAAATTTGTATATTGCTTTTTGTTGTTGTTGTTTTTTGGTATTTACCCATATAAGATATTGGCTCGAATTGGCATATATACTTACTGTTAGAGCACAAACACCATAATCATAGCATCGCTCCGAAGGGAGTACGTTCAGGGGACTCAATTCTCTTTTGGTGACTTCAAACTTGAACAGTCTCTATTATTCAATGTCTGCACGTACTCCTCCTACATAATTATGGGCCCCGACGTAGGAGAACGGAGCGTCGCTGGCGTTCCTTGTGTTTGGCTATTCATTAACAGTTATAAATTTAGAATGCCCACCAAAACAGGAAGGCACTGACCTGGGGATGAAAGTCCAAGCAGATCCGAACTCAGAACAGGGTGTAGAAGGAGCAAGGTTATGTGCAAAGCAGTATTCTTCTGCGCAGCTGCTGTTTTATATTAAAATTGATCCTTTTAAAGTCGCCCAAGGACTCTCTAAATGTTGTGGCAGGGACACCCAGTGACCCCCTTTAAAATATTCACAAATGGGAGCCCCGTCGAGTGTTCTGCTTCTTTTGCAGACATTTGCCGCCTTTGATCTTCCTCCGTGTTAACCAAATGCGTGGATGATTTGTGGTCCAGCACAAACCACGCCAGAGTGTGTAACAAATCTTGCTCGTTCCTTAGACTTGTTTAACACCGAATTGTCTCCGTGTCTCCGTTCCTTAGACTTGTTTAACACCGAATTGTCTCCGTGTCTCCGTTCCTTAGACTTGTTTAACACCGAATTGTCTCCGTGTCTCCGTTCCTTAGACTTGTTTAACACCGAATTGTCTCCGTGTCTCCGTTCCTTAGACTTGTTTAACACCGAATTGTCTCCGTGTCTCCGTTCCTTAGACTTGTTTAACACCGAATTGTCTCCGTGTCTCCGTTCCTTAGACTTGTTTAACACCGAATTGTCTCCGTGTCTCCGTTTCAAAGGCAACACGGGGAAAAGGGGGAACTCGAACTTGAACTCGAAAACTTTAGTACTCAAGGATAGTAGCGTTAGGTCCATTTGGACCTATCTAACAGCCAGTCCTTGCTATACTACAAACACAAATAAACACGACAATACCACAAGCAAACATAATAAAAATTAAAATTAAATATTATAAGCACGATTAAGCAATTGATTAATGCAATTTCACAGTTCCTGCAAATATGAAGAAATATCAATTAAATTTCATTCATAGGCATACTTGCAAGACTCCATTTTTTAGGCAAACGTGTGATTCAAACAAATCAGTCCAAATTTGACGAAAGGTTATTCTCGGACATATATTTGTGCAGATTACGTTTGAAACAAGGAAGAGAAATACATGATTTTATATTTTGAGGCAGGGAGTTCCAGAGAATGTGAGATTGAGACAGACGTAAAGACAGAGATAATTTGTGCATATTTACTTTATTTATTTTTAAATGTAGCTTCTTGAGCCCATGTGTCGACGACATTTTTTTGTTTTATTGCATGTTTTTTTTTTAAATTATTGTTATGCATTGTACAATCAGGAATAATACAGATTTTTTTGATTTGATTTGACTTCAACTTTTCCCAGCACATAGATACCGTCTTAAATTGAACTGAACTGAACTGAATTGTTGCCGGAGAGGTATGCGCATTTACGTAATTTATTGGTATGCTTCAATTGGTCTGGCAACGCTGAGCGACACAGCGTCGCAGGAGTTCATTGTGTCTGCCGCGAAGAGCCGAGACGAAATAATTTATGTCGATGCATATGTGTTGGGCTGGGTGGCCTCCTAAATGACACCCAGGTGGCCGACAAAAAAGCTAGCTGAACGGGTTTTTAGAGAAACTTTCAATTGGTGACGTAAAATAGCCCGCGCTGTGTGTGTGTGTGTGTGTGTGTGTGTGTGTGTGTGTGTGCGTGCGTGCGTGCGTGCGTGCGTGCGTGCGTGCGTGCGTGCGTGCGTGCGTGCGTGCGTGCGTGCGTGCGTGCGTGGTGTGTGTGTGTGTGTGTGTGTGTGTGTGTGTGTGTGTGTGAGAGAGAGAGAGAGAGAGAGAGAGAGAGAGAGAGAGAGAGAGAGAGAGAGAGAGAGAGAGAGAGAGTGTCTGCATGCACGTGCGCGTGCGTGCGTGCGTGTGCCTGCGTACGCGTGCGTGTGTGTGCGTGCGTGAAAGTGTGCGCGTGTGCGTGAGTGCGTACGTGTGTGTGTGGTGTGTGTGTGTGTGTGTGTGTGTGTGTGTGTGTGTGTGTGTGTGTGTGTGTGTGTGTGTGTGTGTGTGTGTGTGTGTGCCAGCGTTCGTGCGTGCGTTCATGCGTACGTGCGTGCGTGTGTGTGTGTGTGTGTGTTGTGTGTGTGTGTGTGTGTGTGTGTGTGTGTGTGTGTGTGTGTGTGTGTGTGTGTGTGTGTGTGTGTGTGTGTGTGTGTGTGTGTGTGCGTGCTGTGTGTGTACCTGTGTGTGTATGTGAGTATGTATGTGTGTGGTATGTGTAGTGGAGGGGGGGAGGGGTGATTTTGATGTCGGAGGGGAGTGAAAAAACATAGATAAGATCAGGTGGTATCAGTCATACGGTTCCATTGAAGCAGGCTGCAGTATCAGTGTCATTATTATTATTATTAGTGTTGTTGAATGACACCACTATGGTGTAAACAGTCCTGAAACAATCATACTATAGGCATTGGCTGAGTGAAACTCTAGTCCTTTGTGCTGTTTGAAGCTGGCCAAGTACTTAATGAACAGCTGTCTGCACATTTTCATCCTTCTGTTAAATCAGATCTTTATAATTTGTACAAAAGTACCCATTAAAGTCAGTGCTGTGACTGTTTATACTTGTCCCCCTGACGTAAATACCATGGTTGACTGGGCGTTAAAAATCAATTATCTAACTTCTTTCTTTCTTTTTTTTTCTTTTTTTTTTTTCTTTCTTTTTTTCTTTTCTTTTCTTTTGAGAGGGTTATTTAGAAAAAGAAAGTGCATCAAAAAGGTAATAAGTAACATTGCGGTTATATCATGGCGATACCAAAATGGTAAGAAAAGAAGAGTTCTATTACAGTATGGTGCACAATTACACTTGAACTGATCGCTAGTGCAGATCCCGGTCCCGCGGTGATCAGAATCGATTGCATTTTTGGGGGACTTATTTTACTTGTCGCTGGCCAAATGCATGGGGTAGCGGCGTTAGAGCGTCGGATTCGTCATCAAAGCGTTACACGTTCGAGTCCCGGCAGGAGCGGGGATTGAATTCTGTTCTCCGAGGTCAACTTTCTATGCTGACTCTTATTTCTGTATCCGTTCCACACCCCTGTTACCGCGGTAGGCGTACAAGTCAAAGATGCAGGTCATTCTGCCAAAGGTGCAGGTGGCAGGTTGCAGCTAAACACACGTGCACCTTAAGTATGTGGCTTTGCATGAAGTAACACTGTAAACTGGTGCATGGTTGTATGGTGTACACAGAACGTTCGCCGAGACGGCAGCAGCTTCACATCACTCCAGCTCTGCAAGAACCAAACAGCGCTTGGATGGCTATTCAGGAACGCGCTATAAAAGGCTAGGGTCACTCATTCAGAATCATGTGAGCCGGTTTGGCCTAGCGGTAAGGCGTTAGGCTGGTAAGCAGAGGGACCTCGGCTCGAATCTGCTTCGGCTCTCCTTTCTCTTCAAAAGATGTGGTCTGTGGACACTGTCTTGTGACTTTGTCCATCACAATTATGAAACATTAAAATGGCTCTCATCGCTGCCCATCTTAATGCAGAAGTCATTCCGGTGGGGACAGCCGCTTAGGGATAGGTATAAATCTCCCTCTTCCCCCATCTCCATACCCCTTTCCCCCCCTTCTCCCCGTCCCTAATAAGCCTCATGGTTTCTGTGGACGTTAAGCACCATGTTTACTTATTTACTTAACAACAACAGCATACGGAAGGAGCGAGACGCTGCGGCTGGGTGAAAGACGAGATGTTGTTGGGGTTCACGCTTAACCCTTTCCATGCTAAAGAGTTTGTACTGCCGGTTCCGATTCCATCAGAGACTTAACTGTTCCCAAAAGAGAGTTAGCCAGCCAGAAATGTTCATTCGGAGGAAAGGAAGGACGTTATAATGATGTCAAATAATCAAATCCTAAGTACGCTTTTTAAGACATTATGTGATGTTCTATAATAATGACAATAATTGACATTTCTGAAGCGTCTACCTAGCGGCTCAAAGCGCTGAACAAACACAATTCAACGCACATGATGTACATTGAGATAGAGACACACATCATCACGGATTTACATAACTATGTGCAAGATGCACACACAAACACACACACACACACACACACACACACACACACACACACCACACACACACACACACACACACACACAACATACATAACACACATACATACCCACATACACACATGTACACGCACGCACACACACACACACACACACACACACACACACACACACACACACACACACACACACACACACACACACACACACACACACACACACACACACACAAAATATACAAATATACACAACACACATACATACTCACATACGCACATGTACACGCACGCACGCACACACACGCACACGCACACGCACACACACATGCACGCGCGCAAATGCAGACACTGACACACGCGTGCGCGCTCGCGCGCACGCACACACACACACACACACACACACACACACACACACACACACACACACACACACACACACACACCGTATACATTGTACAAACTGATAGGGGTGAAGTACAGTGTTGCTCAACTGAAATAGTAATAATAATGAAGAGGATTTCAAGAGCGCCCATCTACCACACAAAGTGGGAGATTGGACGGAGGGAATAGGCACGGCTGTAAAAAAGGCAGTTTAGAAAGCTATTGAACAGGTACGTCTCGAGGGCGGATTTGGAGAGAAAAAAATGTCTTGGGGAAGGGAAAGGGTTAACGACTTCCTGGCTATCAACAAATGCAGCTCCAAAACAGATTATTTTTACATCCCTTCCTCCCACCACCCTCCTCACAACGCCCCGCTTGTTTAGTTTTTAAAAAAAAAAATTCTTTTTCTTTTTTTCTGTTGTGGTTGTTGCAATAATTTATTAATCCATTAGCAGGAAGTTCGGCTCGCCTGCCTGGGTAAGAATACAGCAGCTGCAAGAGCAGCACTACCCATTCCTCCCAGAGTGTGCAATATTATGGTGTGTCCAAACAATGGTATGGCTGCACGTGCATGCAAATGTCGATGCACGCAGGGGCCGTTAGAAAGTATTGACCCGGGAGAAAAATGCCTTGTCGCACTGGGAATCGAACCGCGCCTGGCCTTTCAGTGTGACGCTCAGCCAAATAGTGTATAGTTTGTAGGCTATCCCGCCGCTTCGGCGAAACTCTGCTTGGGAAGGGAGATGAGGGAGAGCTTTGTAATAGCGCTGATACACGAGCCGTTTCTGCCGTATGCCTGAGTAGGACCGTCCTCAAACAGATCGTTTACGTGACAAGTCTGAAACAGGACGAGGCCCAGCTCTCGTGCAGAATCAACCCATACGGGAGACAATTAGCGCTTGAAAGTCGTCACACAACACAGCAACAAAGACCCGAGTCGCCTACGGTAACTCTCACCTGGCATGCGTGTAAATGCAGTGTACATAAGCTCCACCAGAGGTACCAGAGGTACACCAGAGGTAGATCGCGTACGTGTCAGCATAGCCATGCGGTTGAAACGGTTCAGCGCATCGGTTTCAACCTATCCATTCCAAATACTACACAACACATTATTCCAAACGGATGAGCTGCGTCCGCCAGCCAATGAGCTCCCGCAGTTTGGACTAAAGTGACGGAAAGGCCCGAGGTCACAAGCGACGGTAACCTCCGAGTAACAAGGTTGAATACGTCGACCTTTCCCCTTGCTTTAACCTGACAGTTTTGGCTGTATCGTGTGGCAGCTTGGTAGCCAGTACATTTAAGACGGACGGGTCCGACCGCTTGAGATTCGAACGGTCTTCCTCAACCATACGGCCGAAACGGCTCGTGTATAAACGCCTCAAATCAAATCAAATCAACTCAAATCAAATCAAATGAATCTTTATTATTCATCAATATACAAAGCATAAAAATGAAAATTTTCCTTTGGCTCAAGAAGGTACATTTAAAATAACAATAAATATAAAATAAATACGTAAAAATCTCACTCTCACATTCTCTCCCCACTCGCCTGCCCCGGCTTCTTCCACTGACATACACCGCAAACACATGAGTAATGTTCAGAACACGCGTGCATCCCCGCGCGCACGCACACACACGCGTGCACACACACACACACACACACGCACGCACGCACGCACGCACACACACTCACGCACGCACGCACGCACGCACGCAAAGGCAGAGATTGCACGTAAGGTGGTGTCAGTCATCGGTATTTCACCCACCCAGGCGTGCTGCGTGCTGAAATACCGCGTGTCTATAGCCTATACAGCGAACACATGTAAATAACGAAACATTAGTCTGGATCTGAGTAGCGAAATTCGTGAATAGTACTGGCGACGTGGCGCTTTGCGGGCAAGGTTCTTGTAAAGTACTGCTACAGGATATCTTAGAACACCAAAAGCTCTATTTGCCAGAATGGTTTGTAGGCATCAAGTCTTTGTCATCAAAAGCAGACACGTTTGATAAAAACGATTTCTTACTGTAGGTATCCACAACGACATGTTTAACGAACCAACTCCCAAGATTTAATAATCTTATTTTCACCTAGCAACAAATAGGCCTAAAAGAAACATTTGCTTGTGTTAGTTAGTTCATGTATGCATCATTACGTCTATATCACAGCCACAACTTTGGGCACTTATATCACAACGCAGTACTTTAAACAAGATACTTGTCAGTTTTAAATTAACTAAAATTGCAATATACACGCGAGGACGCGTGTGTGTGTGTGTGTGTGTGTGTGTGTGTGTGTGTGTGTGTGTGTGTGTGTGTGTGTGTGTGTGTGTGTGTGTGTGTGTGTGTGTGTGTGTGTGTGTGTGTGTGTGTGTGTGTGTGTGTGTGTGTGTGTATGTTTGTTTATTATCATCAGACGTGTTTGACGTTATACGTTTAAAAAAATATTATTATTTAAAAAAAATTAAACGTATAACGTCAAGCACGTCTGATATAAACAAACATACTAGCACATCGCTGGATCCATACACATCACTCAAACCTAATCAGATAGCTACTCCGGTAAAACCACGCAGAATGGTTAAGACAGTTCAGATGGCTGATCATGCTCTGTTGAGGAGTCGAACTGCAGTGGGAACAAAAGAGTTCCATCGTCTCATGTTGGTTTTCTGTGGCAGTGATCCGAAAAGGCGCCCATGGGGCAAGCGTTTGAAACATGCTCATGGTCCTTTAAAATAGATTCCACAGTGAGTAATTCTGTTGGTCACAGACCAATAATAAAGTCCTAACTTGATCACAGGTTATTAGGCCTATAATTATTATTAACAATGGCAATATAAAAATAATCCTGCCTCTGAATCCATCAACAGGGACAATTTTTGTCTATAAACATTTCAATACGAGACAGAAAATTACGTACTACACACACTATTTTCTCAGAATATCCCTCAAAGTCAAATGAAAAGATATTCAACGGGCTGTACTGTCTCATACAAGATCAGTGTCATTTGTGTATATGGGCGAACAAATACAGGGAAAAAGCCACGTGATGTGTCATATTTTTCAATCGATATAACTCCCCATTCCTTAACAATATTAAGTCTACACGATTTACTTCCTTGAAACCACTATACAAGACATCCTTCCCCTTTTTTAGCAAGTAACTTTGCTTGAAAAATAAAAATGTACTCTTGTCTGAAGATCAACATCCAGCTAAATGAATCATTTACATTTTGTTATCAGCAGTGACCTGAAACTAAAATATTTAAATATGATTAAGATCGGTATTGGGCTTAATTCCACGAAGTACTACCCATTCATACCTGAAGATATTCTGGTTTAAACTAAGTTTTATTCATTCATCGTAATCATAAGCTGTAAAAATAAGTACAGGAAACACAAAATCAGTATTCTTATTTAAAAAAATTGAGTGTTACGCTAGAGAAAAAACGACTTAAAAACAAAACAAAACTAATTTCTGTCTAAAACATCACATCATACGAACAGAGCAATAATAATGCAAAGTAAGACCAATTCAAAACAATTTTTTAGGGGAGAGAGAGAGAGAGAGAGAGAGAGGAGAGAAAGAGAGAGAGAAGAGAGAAGAGATTACAAAAACATATTAACGAATAATGGAAAGCGACAGAATAATGGCTATCTCACTATCTACGTATAAACAAGATCACATCTAACAGGATTGGAAGCTAAGCATGGCGCATTATACACACCTACCCAAATCAAAGCACATCACACATACCAACAATCATATATATGCAAACATTAAATATGAATTTAAAAAAAAAATATGACCACGAGGAAAAGCAAATATTTCATGAAAATACAACAACGAAAAATCTAAAACTTTACAAGAAGAGCAAGGAAGGGAAAACAATAACAACATTCAATACATTTTGAGTCAAGCTGTCTGACAAGCGAGAAAAGAAAAGAAAAGAAAGAACAAGAAGTATAAAGAAGTATTTAAGGTGGCTTAGCGAGTGCCTGAAATACTTTCCTTTTGAACGTTTTTAATTCCATGGGTATCTGAGATGATGAGCTAAACTATCACGCTAAGGAGCATGAAAAGGAGAAACTCGTTTTAAAGATATCAAACCTTGTTCTGGGCAAAAGCTGTTTATTCCCATGAACATGATGACCTTCAGATGGAATCATGAGATCTTTCAGATACTGCGGGGCTTTGCCGTGAACAACCTTTTGCATTTGAATACATTTGTTGAGCAATAATTGTTTGTCTAAAGGGAGTAGTTTGAGAGCACAGCACTTTTGTTTGTAGTCTAAATTCGGAATTGGCATCAAAAATTTTACGGCACGTTTGTGGAGAGAATACAGTGCTTCATGTGCACACAGGCACATCCATCCCATGCATTTGAAACATAGTTCATATGTGACATAATGTGTGCAAGAAGAAGGCTAATTTGGATTTTTGGCTGACAATTTGGTTCAGTTTCAAAAGAAGAAAAAAAATTCTAGAAACGGTTCTGCAAATGTTGTTAATATGCTTTTGCCACTTTAGCTGTTCATCTACAGTTACTCCAAGTAGGCGATGTTTTGAGAGCTTGTTCTATTGGCGTGGTCTCGAACTTTAGATTTAAAGGGAGCTGTTTTTTCTGGTGTTTTTATCTCGTCGCCATCAACATGCATTTTGTTTTCGTCGGATTCAGTGCCATCCGATTTCGACAACACCATCCAGAGACATCATATAGACTTTGTTGTAAATCCCTACGTATATTATCTATGTTGTCATTAGCTGTATTAAGGTGCCATCATCAGCAAATAAATCACATTGGTCTGACGCACGTGTAAGACACAGGGGCAAGTCATTAATAAAGATGCAAAACAGAAGCGGGCCTAGGATCGACCCTTGAGGCACTTCACTTGTTATAGACGCTTCTTGGGAGTATGTGCCATTTACAAGTACGCATTGTAGACGATCCTGTAAGTAAGATCGTAAGAAAGCTATACTTGCGATGCTTAAGTTGTACGTGGATAGTTTTTTCAATAAAATATCGTGATGAACCAGATCAAAAGCCTTGCGAAAATCGAGAAATACGGCGCCTGACATTTGGCGATTGTTAAAAGCTGAGAGCCAAGTATCAGTTAAACGGGTAACCGCCGTTTGACAAGAATGCCCACATCGGAAGCCAGACTGAAAGGAATGGAAAAGTTGGTGTGTTTCTAAAAAGTTTGTCAAATGTTTGTGAATGTGTCTTTTCTAGTGGCTTTGTGAGAACAGACAGGATCGAGATAGGGCGGTAATCGTTCAGATCGGTGGAGATAGTTTTTGTTTTAGGGAGTGGAATTACTTTAGCTCTCTTGAATGCGGTTGGAAAAACATTCTTTTGTATGCATAAGTTATAAATATATGTAAGTGTCTCAGCTATGTAAGGAAGGGCAATTTTTAGAAGTTTGACACTAATACCATCACAACCTGTAGATTTCTTATTATCCAGCTTTGAGATAGATATTCCTACTTCGAATACAGATAGAGGAGGAATTGAAAATGTGGTATTTTGAAAGATTCGATCTCTGCAAAAGTTTAGTAACCTATCAGAACAATTATACTGAGACCCATCGGTTTGATCGTCTGGTTTGATGTACTTGGAGACTACAGATACGAAGTGGGCGTTAAAGACGTCTGGTGTGAGTTCTGATAGAAGATTATTGTTTGCAGGGCTGTGGCCTTTAGTGAGTGTGTTGGTAGCTCTCCACATGGATGATATATCTGCTTTATTTCCGGCAAGTCATTAAAATATTTTTTCTTGGCTTCCCTCAAAAGGTAATTTACACGGTTCCGTTGTTGCTTATATTCTACAAATTTCTTTTGCTTCCTACAGTTGTCACTCAATAACATGGCTTGCTTTATATCAGTGTTCAGCCATGGTGGAAGGGTTTGGTGTTTCACCCGCTTTTTTTTTTTTTGAGTGGGCATGCTTATTAATAACATCAAGAAATAAGTCAGTCCAGTGTGACAGTGCCACATTGGGGTCGCTAAAAGTGTACACGTTTTCAAAGGGGATTACGTGCAAATCCATCAAAAAAGCTCTTTCATCAAACTGTTTGAAACATCGGTAAACAATTGAAGAGTGGACATTCAGAACAGGCTTCACAGTTTTGACAGACAGGGTGCAGCACACTGGAAAATGATCACTTATTCCTGTGGCAGGCACTAGAATATTTGACACAATGCTAGTATCACTTGTGTAAATATGATCAATTAGCGTTGAAGAATGGGGAGTGATTCTCGTAGGTGACGTAATCATTTGATCTAGGCCAAATAAGGATATTGTGGAATCCCATGCTGGGTTACTTTTTTGCATATCAATATTAAAATCACCCAACAGGACAACATTCAAATTACTGTCCTGCACCCTGTCCATCATTCTAACAAATTGATCATACCAGTCAAACGTTGAACCTGGGTTTCTATAAATATAACAAACTAAAATACTGGACTTGCGCATTTGTATTTCTAACCACACGCTTTCAACTGCTTCAGACACTAAGTCAGGACGGCGACGGACAATATTGCTGATTGAAGAATGTATGTAAACAACTAAACCTGTGTGCTGCGATCTGGCAGCATCCTTTCGGATTAATGAATAGTGAGGACATTGTAGGATTTCTGAATGTGGTACACATTAAGGTGACCGACTCGGAAACAGCCGCTGGACATGCCAAACCCTGACTAAAAATCCGTTCCTAGAGCTGAAAAATGCAGGAATTCAAATCACTGCGTGCATAAATGTTCCTTTAAATGTTACATATATATATATATATATATATATATATATATATATATATATATATATATATATATATATCAATCCCAGAGGACAATGGCGCATACAATTGAAAACAACAAGAACAACAACAAAATGAACTAGTAGTACAAATTTCGGAAAACAAAGCAGAAGGAATCCACACAAAACACGATTAACAATTCAAAGGGAGCTCGAGTTCTTGGACAGATGCAGACACAAACTATTCAGCTAATGAAATATCCCAACGTTTCCACCGGTTAACTATTCAAAGGGAGCAGACACAGCCGCTCGGGTTCTTGAACAGTTTCCAACACGACGTATAAATTTAGTTAGTGGAATATATACTAACGTGCCCACCAGTTAATGCAAACGGAGCAGGCACTACTGTTCTTGATCATGAATAGATGCAAAACACAAAGTATTCAGCAAATGAAAAACACCAACGTGTCCACCAGGATCCTGGACGTATAAACTATAACTGTCTCTAGGCCATGAGTATACAAGACTGTCAGTGTCACCGACCGGGGCAGTGCAACACACAATAGCGCAATGATGTTGTCGCAGTAATACGGAGTTGGTCAGTCTCTGGTATTGGTTACAGAGTAAGAGTAACACACTCATATCTGGAACTATAAGTTTATCGCGTGCACGATCGAGCGCACGCGCGCACACACACGCACGCATTCAGAGAGAGAGAAAGAGACAGACAGACAGACAGACAGAGACAGAGATCGAGACAGAGACAGACACAGAGAGAGACAGAGACAAGCTGTGGTAATATGAAGGATTTGTACATAGTTTCCAAGGCTTTTCTCTATAGCTTGTACTGAAAGGAACGTAAACATAAAATCAGAAGGGTTACTTTTCTAATGATAATGTTTATATGTTTTTCCCATTTGCAGTTGCTTTGAAAAATCAGTCCTAAGTACTTGTGACATTCCTTGTCATCGAGAACAATATTTCCAACATTAATGACTTTTTTCCAAGTCAGAATTTAAAAATGCGTAGTTAGGAACGACATTTACATCAATATTCATTTATCTTTATAGGAATGAGTTTGCCTAAACAGCTACACTGTGTGTTCTGTCCGACTGAAAAGTGTTGACAAATCTACAGCAAGATCAACATACCCAAAATGGCCCCCATCATAACAACAGTTGCTGTGGCACCCATATCACTGCCTCTGCTGTTGAACTCTGAAAAACAAAGAAACAAGGCCATTAACTTGACATTTAAACCTACTCTGTGATGTGTGTGGTTGTAAAACCATAGCCTAATACGTTTTCTGTACTTTTGAAAGAGTTGTCCCGCCCATAAGCGTTTTATACAACGGGTTGAAGAAACCGAAGCAAAGACGAATTTAAATTTTAAACAGCCATGTCATAATCATGCATCGAATTTAAAGGTCGTTTTCAATTTTTTACCTTGCTCTAAAGTACGAGCATACAATGATAAAGTCAAGGTCAAAGAAATGGTTAGAATGGATAAAGTTCAGTTACTACTACTTACAACCATTTAAAGTTTGACATTTACACTGGCAGTATCCAGGAAAACCCCGAACTCCAGGGGGCGGCCGGCTGTATAATATATTCATGGTTTTAAGCTTTGACCTTCTCTCTTTCTGTGATACACACACTTTATTTACATGACATTTTCCACTGAAACATTGAGCAGCTTACCTCTAAACAGGTTTAAAGTAAAAACGAATGCATTTTTTTACGATTGTCTCAGTCACACAACACATGGCTTTTCGGGTAAAAGTGCCCGTTCTTTGTAATGACTATCGACGATTCAGCTTCAATGATTTATAAGCGTGATCTGACAAACATAATTCCTAAAATATTCTATAAAGAAAGGAAAACCGCATCAAATATGGGTAATAACAGAAACAGTTCAGCTTTCTCTTTAATGTTGTTAAAAGAAGCAACAGTCAAGCCAAAATTATTCCCATTCGTCTATTTGCTAATCGCAAATGGTTCATTCTACAATTAGCGCCCTTCCTTCCTTGCAAGATATGTTACGACTATAAAAATAGTTTACCCACCCATCTCACCCTTGAGAGCTGACTACTGCTTCTCGTAATGAGTTTGAATAATTATAATAATAATAACAAAATAGTGGGGATTTTACAGAGCGCTTTCGGGGACTAAAAGCGCTTTACAACTTAAAGAAAAATATACAATGCGCAAATACCCACAATTATCCAAATCAGTGGCATATAAGCAAGCAAATAAAACATAAAAAGTAGCAAACAATTTCATACAAAGCATGGCAAAACACACCCACAAACAAGATCGTGCAGGTTTACATTGTGTATAATGTGTTCAAGTGCGCGGGCGCTCGTGCATGTGGATGGTAGTGTTTGTGCGTTTAGAATGTTAGAGAATATTAGAGATAATGCAAGATTTTGCGCCGTAGAAATACTTTTATTATTATTAAATGTCAAATAAGAAGAAATGTCGCACTTTTCTCAGTACCACATAATTATATCTCTGGAATGATTGACACCTCGAGAACATCAGTTCGTGTTTGTTTGGAGGGCCTATCATGCGGCAATAGCCTGGTGCCTATTTGATGTACATGATTTATGTCTACGGGGCCTATCAAATGTGTGTCTATGATATTATCCATTACCAGGATGACTTCCCTTAGTGCTGTAGTTGATGGGAACAAGTACAGTCGCAGTACTACTGGATTTACATGGAGTAGAAATTTGTGTTGTTGTGTGTGTGTGTGTGTGTGTGTGTGTGTGTGTGTGTGTGTGTGTGTGTGTGTGTGTGTGTGTGTGTGTGTGTGTGTGTGTGTGTGTGTGTGTGTGTGTGTGTGTGTGTGTGTGTGTGTGTGTGTGTGTGTGTGGCGGTGTGTGTGTGTGTGTGTGTGTGTGTTGTGTGGTGTGTGTGTGTGTGTGGGGTTGTGTGTGTGTGTGTGTGTGTGAGTGTGTGTGTGTGTGTGTGTGTTGTGTGTGAAGTGCGGTGTGTGTGTGTGTGTGTGTGTGTGTGTGTGTGTGTGTGTGTGCGTGCGTGCGTGCGTGCGTGCGTGCGTGTGTGCGTGCGTGTGTGCGTGCGAGTGCATGGTGTCACGGTAGTAACAGGAGGTAGGCATGGAATCAGTGATAATCCAACAGAGTGTCAGTGACCTTCCAACAGTCCTAAATCTAGGCTACGTTACTAGACACACGCTTTGCTGGACCACAAATATCCCCCATGTTCCATTATACTCACAACTCTAGGCTACATTAGTAAACAATATGCTTTGTTGGACCACAAAAATCCCCTATAATCCATTAGAGGAGGGGGTATACATTTTTAGCAGCTGATTCTTATGCTTTGAAGGAGCCAGCAGCCATGCCTTCCTGTCGCAGATATATGCCGTTTGTATGCCAATCCTTTGAGAGAGAAAAAAAATGATACGGAAAAGAATCTCAAGTACGCAAAAGCCTAAGTTCATCTCCTTGGAAGTGGCAAAAGAAAGCATTGTAAAAAGATTATTTGTTGCTCGTAGTGACGTACTCTTCCAGGTGTAGATCGGGCTACGTAGCGTTTTGGCCTAAGGGAGATCATCGGAATCGTATGCGCATTAATCTGATCCATTGTGGAGGGAGTTGGGGGGGGGGGGGGGGGGGGGGGGGGGGGGGGGGGGGGGGGGGGGGGGGGGGGGGGGGGGCAGAGGTTGGAAGTGATCAAGATAAGTTCTAACAGCAGCAACTTGCTTCCATTGTCACAATCCAGGCAGGGTTCTATGTGTTGTGTCGTGCAAGTAATACCGTCTGGATGTTTTTGTGGTGTGGCTGTTTGTCATGGTATAAATGATTAGGTTCGAAGTGATGATAATTATGTGTTTTGATCACCAACCTATGGCTCCACCGATCGCTACTGCCCCCAGCTCTGCAAAGAAAAAAAAAGTCAGTTTTTAATAAGTGTTATCAAAATACAACCACGAAAAACGGACAGTGGCACAGAGCCCGTCTCTGTAGGCGTCGTTTGGATAAAGAAAACAAGGAAAAGTGATATTTATCACATCTGTTATGTTAGCGAAAGATCGTTTTACAAGGTTCATGCATCAGGAAGACTTTCACTAAATTATGATTTTGTAAAAGCAAATTTTCAACAACAGACTGAAAACAACTCTAACCCTTGACATGAGCGGAAGTGACGTCATACGCACGTCAAACTCGCGGTCAATCACCCGGCAGCTTTGAAAAGCTTTAACCAAACAACCTTTGTTGCATTAAAAAAAATCGCTGCTACTCAAATTGTGTCGCAATATATGACGTCCGATTATCTAACAGGTTGTGAGCGAAAAACAAAATACTATAGGTTTAACCTCGTCAACAAACACGAAGGCGCCGCGTGACACTTCCCGGTCACATTTGATTTGAATGGCGTCGAAGGAATCGTCTGCTGCGAACATCGAAAGGTACGTCGCAATTATTGTCGTGAGGCTGCCGTCCGACCATTCCTGACGTCCGATCACAATTTTGCACCGTTTATTTTATGAAATCAGCTAGTTAATAGTTATTTAGATGATCTTTGTGTTCAGGTTAGAGCGCAGTAGGACCCAAACAACATCAAGCTGATCAACCGCCTAGAACCTGTACAGCAAAAGGCAGCATGGTGGACACCGTAGAGATGCTGCAGGACATCCACTGATCCAGTGTCAACAACATGCTGGCAACGCTGGGCTGACCATATCTCCAACACAGGCGCAGGAAAGAAAGACAGGTAAACTTTTTTAAGTTCCACCATCACCAAGGCTCCATAGCCACTGACACCAAGTGAATACCAGGTTACCGTCCCAGTGTCACAAGAGCCCATCATTCCCATTCCCTCTTATACCCAGTGCCCTCCTGTCATACTGACTACAGGAAATTCTCCTTTTTCCCAACACAATCAAGGATTGGAATGACCTCACTGAGGATGTGGCTTCTGCACCCACCCTTGAGACTTTTTGTTCACGTCTTCCAAAATCGGTACCTTCAGAGTAGGCTATGCCCCCCCAGTGATTAGTGTTGATGATGGCTAGGGCTGTGCCGGTCAGGCTTTGCCCCAGGCGACCACTACAGTAGCTGGATTGACCTAGTTGGAGATGTGAAATACCAGTGGGCAGTGGGACACTCAAAATTCAATGATGTTTGTTTGTAAGAGTTTGTTTCATTTTTTTAGTGGTGTGCATTCTCTTGAAACATTCAAGGTACAGTTTCTTTTTGTACTGTAGGAGGTGGTATGGTGTTTTAGACTTCTGTTAAATGTTGTGTTTTATGACTATGAGATAGCCAATCGGAAGTGCTCAACAGGGTTACAATGCTATAATTACAAGCCAACTGTATGTAAATTGTAATGCGTATCAAAAAGGAAATTGAATGCAGTACCTTGGATCTAAGTACATGCTACTTTACTGCCTTATGTGTATTTTTATAGCTGAAGAGAAAGTTTAATGTTGCACTGTCAAGTCTTACGACTTTGTCGCAAGCTGTTGTTCAACATTTTATGATTCTGCAGTAAAACTAAAAGCCAACAATCATAAGTTGAATGTAGCACTATGTTTAAATATATGTTTTTACATTTGTAGTTGAAGATAAATGTAGAATCTTCAATAATTAATGCACTGTCAAGTCACATTTATGACATTGTCATACTTTGCTGTAATGCTGATGTTCGACACTTTTGGTGGGTTTTTGGTGCTATGTCAAGAAAAGAAACAAAGTCCTCAAAACTGACTATCCAATGTGTTTGTTACCTGCACTAGAATGTCTGAATGGCAGAATGGCTGAAACTTTTTGTTTTTTGTTGTCAGAAAGAAAAGGTGAAAAATATAATTATGTACCGCCAATATTTTTGTAAGAAGGCAAACTGCAATAAATTTATTTGAAAATACTTGTGAGGACATCCTTAATCTGTCTAAAGTGGTTGGGAATAAAAATAATAATTTAACAGCCGTACAGTAGCACTTTTGTGTCACAATCCCTGACATCCGACATGACACTTCTCATCTTTCAAAGCTCGTTTTCTCAAAAACTAATAAAGTCGTTATCTTCTACTTTGAAGCGATGATTACCAATACAGTATACATTCTAAAAACCTAATTCTTTTTACTTTATTTCATACTTTTTTTGTGACCTACTGTGTCCTCTTTTCATGCACACCTTTTGGCACTTAGTCATATAATTATTTTGTTGACCTTATTGTTTTGCATTGTGCACTTCCGGCTCACGTTAGGTGTAAGTGCCTTACAAATACTCTTTTACATCACAGTACGTATGGTGCAAGTCTCGTCATCAGTATAATTATGGGCCTGCCAGGTTGATACTTACCCACTTGACCCCCGATACTGAAGCTCCACTCTTGAATTTCTGCCTCTGTGCTCCCATCTGAAACAAACAAAAACAGCAAAACAGCAAAACTCTCAAGTGAATGCTATCAAATAGCCAGGTTTTTCATCATGATGAAAGCCAGGTTTTTCATCATGTATATGCAACATGAACTAGATTCCCGTCCGCCCCCCCCCCCCCCCCCCCCCCCCCCCTCCCCTCCGCCCTCATTGCCCGCCAACTCCGCCTCCACTACCTGCGCCTGCTATTGGCATACAAGCGAGCTTCTTCTTTTTTCGATATATATTGATAATGATGATGATGAAGTGATGCTTAATGTCCTCAGATGTCAGCTGACATATTAGGGACAAGTTGTGACCAATGCCGAAGCACGGTGCAATAAATCTTTACGTCCACGGAAACCAGAAGGCTCGTTAGGACGGACAGCTCAGGACGGCCACCTCGACTCTCACACAGCTCCTGAACTATGATTGCTCCAGTTGGTGGTGAAGTGATGCTTAATGTCCTCAGATGTCAGTTGACATATTAAGAACAAGTTGTGACCAATGCCGAAGCACGGTGCAATAAATCTTTATGTCCACGGAAACCAGAAGGCTCGTTAGGATGGACAGCCCAGGACGGCCACCTCGACTCTCACACAGCTCCTGAACTATGATTGGTCCAGTTTTCAGGAGAATGACCCATATACACCTACCAAAATATTTTGGCGGGTGGGCGCACACGCACGTCAAATGGCGAGGTTAACAATGATCTATTTCAAATTCAAATTTCAAATACAAGTTCAAAAATCTTTAATTATCCCATAAGGGATAATTTTTGTTGTGGTCATGACGGGCTCGTAAAATAATGAATACATAAAGTTAACGAACAATACAACAACAAACGCACCACCACCAGCAAAAGGGTCTTACCTTAACCATAGTTATAAATATAGAACAAACTGTGACATCATCATCAAATAGTAATGAACTTATGATCCCATATTTGCTTTTGTTTATCACAAGGTAATATAATTAAAATAATTAATTAAAGTACCACACACAGCAATTAAACCAATATAATACTAATAATGTACATTTATCATGCGCTCATCAACGCCCTGAGCGCTCACATGTTAACCTAAATATACTATTCTATACACATGTAGAGCGCACTTAATTCAAATGTGTATGACACTGATCTGTATCATACATCATACATGCGCTCGCTCGCTCGCGCGCGCGCAGCACAAACACACACACACACACACACACACACACACACACACACACACACACACACACACACACACACACACACACACACACACACACCTACACACACACACCCGTACACACACACGGTACTGGGTACTGATATTAGCTGGGGTGAAAATACTGGCTTTGCATGGTTTAGGAGCTGTGTGAGAGTCGAGGTGGACGTCCTGGACTGTCCGTTCTAACGAGCCTTCTGGTTTCCGTGGACGTAAAGATTTATTGCACCGTGCTTCGGCATTGGTCACAACTTGTCCCTAATATGTCAACTGACATCTGAGGACATAAAGCATCACTTCATCATCATCATACTGGCTTTAAAAGATCACAGGTTTGAGCAGTGTCTAAGGTCT
Source organism: Alviniconcha marisindica (assembly GCA_018857735.1). Taxonomy (NCBI): domain Eukaryota; kingdom Metazoa; phylum Mollusca; class Gastropoda; family Provannidae; genus Alviniconcha; species Alviniconcha marisindica. The sequence goes on along the minus strand of JABMCL010003662.1, from coordinate 345,994 downwards.
TGTGGGATTGAATTCCAAATGTGGGGTACAAAGCAAGAGAAGGCACGAAAGCCATGAACCTTGCGTTTGTATTGTTGGATTTTCAGCATACGGGTGTCAGAAGAAGAGCGTAGTGTTCGAGACGGAGTGTAGAAAAGTAGCAGTACAGTTTATCTGCGTGTGCGGAGATAATATTGCTGGGCAATGGGCAATGTGTTGAAACAAAACGTTGATAAGAAAAAGTGTGAGAATGAGTGTGCAAGTAAATGTGTGTGCAGTGTGTGAAATGTGTGTGTGTGTGTGTGTGTGTGTGTGTGTGTGTGTGTGTGTGTGTGTGTGTACGGTGTGTGTGTGTGTGTGTGTGTGTGTGTGTGTGTGTGTGTGTGTGTGTGTGTGTGTGTGTGTGTGTGTGTGTGTGTGTGTGTAGTGTGTGTGTGTGAGTGTGTGTGTGTGTGTGTGTGTGTGTGTGTGTTGTGTGTGGTGTGTGTGTGTGTGTGTGTGTGTGTGTGTGTGTGTGTGTGTGTGTGTGGTGTGTTGTGTGTGTGTGTGTGTGTGTGTGTGTGTGTGTGTTGTGTGTGTGTGTGGTGTGGTGTGTGTGTGTGTGTGTGTGTGTGTGTGTGTGTGTGTGTGTGTGTGTGTGTGTGTGTGTGTGTTCTCATACGTAATTTCTGGGTAATGCTTACCTGTCTCTAAAAATAAGCAATGCTATCAGACGATATGAGCAAACATTCGACTGCAGTGGTGTTCTGGAAGTACGGGTGATCTAATTATGATGCAATACGGGTGCGATAGCTGACACGATACTAATTATAAACAGTCCACCCCCAGGTGCTCACAGTAACGTAGGCTTCTTCCAACTTTTATGTGGAACATCGAGACGTGACTCATACCCATGCCAGACTGGACAACAGTCACTGCCACAGCACGTTCTACACTTCTGCCCTCATTCCAGGGAGGCAAAACCGCAGCAACGACACTGCAAGAATAGATACTGGAGAACCTTCTGAAGACCACA
>JABMCL010003662.1:310000-342500 GCA_018857735.1 Alviniconcha marisindica | reverse complement strand
TTTCCTACTACGCTGGCTTTGTGGTAATTGCACATATTGAATAGTTGGCGATATACTCACTGCATTTGCCGCTGGTCGTGTCAGGGGTGTAGACGGGAGGTCTACACATGCACAATTGTTCGGAGGGATTTTTGCCGACTGCGCACTCTGCACCGGACACACAGAGGCTAGAGTTGTCTGCGCTGCATGCTTGCCCATGCCGAATTCCTAGGATGAGTTTGATCAGAATTAAAAGATGGAATGCAACCCTGCTACAGACAGAGCATTCTGCACCCGGCTAACAACGACTGGAGTTGCCCGCACTACATGCTAGCTAGCCTATGTTGGAGCCATAGAATCGGTTTGATCAAAGTAAAAATATAAAGATAATTCTGCTTCAGAGAAAACGATTCAGACTCAGATGATTTATTGTTTACAAGTGCTTAAGAGTTTAGTTTATATATATATATATATACATACACACACACAATTGATCGTTGAAAATGACCCCCCAAAAATCTGAAACCAACTTGACTGCTAGAGTTCTGAAGCAGATAGACCCTAGTACCAACGACAGGAACAGGATAAGTACACAACTTGCGCATGTTTCGTGTAGCCCCATTAAAATCAGCGTTCATTCTAATATTTTATGTGTTTGGATCATGTCGCAAATTACATATAAAATTAACAGTAGTTAAAAGAAGATTAAAACAACCAAAATAAGTAATTAGAACCAACACACCAAATACAGCGTAAGAAACACTGGGCAAACATCAATAAACGTGCAAACGTAAAACATCACAGAGTAAAAATATCTTTGTTACGCAATCGAGACACAGACTGACATACAAAGAGGGCGGGGTCAAAGTGTTGGAAAAACAACATCCAAGCAACTAACTGTGGATGTAATACAGTTAGGTCAGGTTGACCTTAACGCAAAAGTGAGTATGGAATCCCTTCGTAAAGAACCTATTGAGTGTATTTATTTGGTGGAGTTGAAGGGGCCAGTGGGATCACCTAACATCGGATTATTCCATCGTATGTGTTATACATGTCCTGCTTGCGTTTGGCTCTTTGACAGTATTAGCTGACCAGCTACCCGGCTATGAGGAAAAAGTCGACAGGAACTACAGTCCAGTCGTTAAGGTGCCGACATAAAGGTTTCGATTTTTTCCCCAACGCGTTTCTAGAAAATGCCAACTACAACAGCGACATCAACAACAACAAGAAGCTGTGCGTGTGTGTGTGTGTGTGTGTGTGTGTGTGTGTGTGTGTGTGTGTGTGTGTGTGTGTGTGTTGTGTGTGTGTGTGTGTGTGTGTGGTGTGTGTGTGTGTGTGTGTGTGTGTGTGTGTGTGTGTGTGTGTGGGGTGTGTGTGGTGTGTGTGGTGTTGGTGTGTGTGCATGTGCTGTGTGTGTGTGCGTGTGTGTGGGGGAGGGGGGGGGGAGGAGGAGCTTCAAAAAATAGAGTTTCAATTAAAAATAAATATTACGTGATATGCTGAAATCTTCAGAAGACAACAATGTGCTAAAGTCTCTGCTGACAGCATGGGGAAAATCCATTCGCTTAGGCATTAGTCGACAGCCAAAGGTTCCTGGGTGCATGTCTATTCATCACAGAATAGGTCGAGACATGAAAAGACTCTGCATGCTGTAGAGTCCACACGCAAAGAGACATGACTATTTGCATATTCAATTTTATATCGGCAATCGGAGCCTAAAAGTGACTATGTGGTTTGTATGTTTATCTACTTTCTTCAGCAGAAAACCTTGAGTTTTACCCAATGTTGCATGAAAAGTTAGCGTGTGCAGCCGTTTCCCCACACCTGTATTGATATATCGTCCAAACGCCAATCCGGGTACGCTGCACGCTGACCTTTGGGATTTCAATAGTGGAGTTTTTCACGTCATGAAGATCACTATACATATAATTATGAAAGTAATCCTGGCATGGAGCTCTTAATAAAACAAGCATTTTGCTTGGGCCTAACGTTCTGGCTTTTGAGACAAAAAAATGCCAATATGGACATGTTTAACAGCCTCTTATCGGGGCATAATGCCAGTTCATTAACGGTGAAAATCGATGGTGAGCTGGGTCACGTTGAAAGGGGTAAGATGACAGACGTAATAAATTGCCAGGGTGAAAGGTGAAACTCTAAGGTGAAGAAAGGACGTTTGACTGTTTTTTCATGCGGCCAACCAACCGCAACGGCGTTGTAAAGGAGAATCGAAATTCATAAAGTCACAAGTAAAATTCATCCTCTCTGTTTATGATATAATTACGCTGTTTGGAAGGTACCTTGGAAGTTATGAGTGTGTTTATGCGTTTGGTGTATATTGCATTATAGTATTAGTATATTACAATATTGCATTTCATTTTGTGAGGCGCTTAGAACGTATGTTTATGGAGTTACGCATTACAAATACCATTCTGACTAACTGACTGAAGGGAAGAGATCTAAATCATCAACAGGGGCAATATAATGGCACCCGACGGACGTCATACGTCGATTAATGGAAAGTCGCGAAAGTCGCGAAAGACGCGACGATGAGTGATGCCGTTTTGTGTATGACATTGTGTGTAACTATGTGACGCCACGGACAAGATCGGCATATAGATATATATAGATATAGATATGTGTGTTTGTGTTTGTGTGTTTGTGTTGTGTGTGTGTGTGTGTGTGTGTGTGTGCGTGCGTGCGTGTGTGTGTGTGTGTGTGTGCGTGCGTGCGTGCGTGCGTGCGTGCGTGCGTGCGTGCGTGCGTGCGTGCGTGCGTGTGTGTGTGTGTGTGTGTGTGTGTGTGTGTGTGTGTGTGTGTGTGTGTGTGTGTGTGTGTGTGTGTGTGTGTGTGTGTGTGTTGTAACCAAGAGAGTGAGAGACAGGGAGAAGGACAAAAACAGAGACAGAGAAGATACACACGAAGCCTGCCTGCAAATGGATTTATTTGCAGGCAGGCTTCACATGGTTCTCTGTAAATGGAGATAGTTGCACATTTCAGTGCTACATTTTTTATGCCAGCTTGCTTCTTCACTTCGGATTCCCTTTTAGTTTTTATTTCCTTTATAAAAATATATAAATCAGCAGTGCGTTACTTCCCGTTACAAGTATTTGCAGTAGGCCTACAGCTTGGCTATTTGCGGCAGCGGTGCTGGATTCAAACGTCGCTTCACAGCGACTGTGGCGAGAGGTGGGCGATTAAAGGTGAACTGAAATCGAAATAAATTGAACGGCATTTTCAACTAAATCTGTTCCTGCTAGGATATATATATATATATATATAATATATATATATATATATATATATATATATATATATATATATAAGTCTATTTTACTTTGCTATATAGATATGTTCTGGACATAATAATGCCGATTACATTTTCACTGGCCCTACATGCGAAGCTGGCTTTTCCGTATACGTCTGATGTGGACAGAACGTGTTTACTTACTGCATCGACTAGTAACGTCATCACAGGCAAGTTCCAGAGAAGAATGTACACAGGTGTCATTTGCTGCCGTGCACAGTTCGCCAAGTGTCCTATTCTCTGCATGCGCACCTGTTAATGTTTTATCAGTCATCAGCCTTGCAAGTCGTAGTCATGGAGATACAATAAAATGCAATGCAATACAATACAATAAAATAATACTGTATTAATCCTTAAAAATGAGATTCAGCTGACCGCCTTTGACAAGTAATAAAAAGTACATAAAAAAAAGAAGAAGTAAATACTATATAGTTTCACTCACTTAATTAGAATAAAAACTTAATAAAATCAAGTAAATAAACAGTAAGAAGAAAATACAGTTGCAATCACAATGTTGCCCGTATCGTTAAAACAAATACTAGTTAATCTTAATTAACACACACTTTATCTAGACCTTATCTAGGCTATATAAATATAATAATTTTTATCCATAAAAAAATTTCCCCGTCGGATTTACTCTGTTTAAGGTCTCCCAGATCTAAATATAACGACTCGACAACTAATTAATTGTTTGTTTGTTTTTGGGTTTTTTCTGCTCTTCGACCTTAAATCCGTAAACAATAAATAAGATAAAACAATAAATGAGATAAACCTGTGGCATCAGTTTTACTACAAATAGACAAGATTTTGTATCGCCGAATTTTGGCGACGATCCACGTCTTCGGACCCGGTAAGAATTAAACATTTTTAACAGTCTTACCGATTTTCGCATTGACTGGAGGCAACTATATTACACGAACTGCATCAATTTCGGTAATCCCTCTTAGTCCAGTCGAGTGTTCTTTTGTCTGTTTTGGCATTTATAACACGTGTGTCAAACTGACGAAAGTTGTACGTTTCAAAATGGCGGCGCGCAGAGCGAACATGCGTTACTCGACAAGGGAAGCTGTGGAATTAGTACTGAATGAAGGTTCGGATCTGGAAGATGTGGTTCTACTCTGACAGTGGTTTTGAAGAGAACATTGCTGATTCTGAGAGGAGTTTGTGCCAGTAGATCTCGAGACGGACTCGAGTGACAGTGATAATGACATCTTCATTTTCATCATTGGGATCCATGCAACCAGTAGAATAAAACTTTTTTATTTTATTATCTTTTTTTATGTGTTTGAATAGTTCCTGCTTTGCTGTTGCGACAGAGAAAGGTATGTGATATGACTCTATGAATTATTTATCTGACAAGTGCACATCCTAAGCTTTCTAAAATTGTATGTTTGTTGCATTATTCCTAGTGGTTTATTTACTACGATTTTTTAAAAATAATTTTTTTGGGGGAACGGGCAAAAACAATGCGTCTACAGGAGCCGAGAGTGTCATTTTGTGGCGTCTTGAATAGGCAATGGAAAAAACAGCACTCAAAATCAAATAAAATACAAAACAAAAGAATCAAAAGCTTGTATTCCTAATCACAGACATGGAAATGAAAGTGCCGATCATAACTATGGCCTTCTAAAACCATAATTATTCTCAGCCTCATGTGGTCATCGGGCAGAGCCTGTATCGCTTGTTCTATGGGTGTGTGTGTGTGTGTGTGTGTGGGTGTGGGTGTGTGTGTGTGTGGGGTGTGTGAGAGAGAGGAGAGAGAGAGAGAGAGAGAGAGAGAGAGGAGAGAGAGAGAGAGAGAGAGAGAGAGAGAGAAGAAGATAAACTACCTGCGAAAACAGCAGCCACAAAAAACGGGAACAGAAGTGGACGGCCCATTTCCTCGATGACAGCTAGCGGACTACAGCAACACGTCTTACCCCTACAGCCTTGCCGAACATACTGGGGCATGCAAACAAATAACGGAAAACCCGGCATCGGCGCCTAAAAAAAAGAGCACGTCAGTAAAACTCAGTACAATATGCATATATGGTATTACTTTCAAAAATCAAAACAAATTGCGATGACTAAGCGTCACGGGACTTTGCAATTGTAAAGCGAGATTACTAGAATCGCGTCATACGCTAAAAAAGGGGTTTTACCGGAAAATGACTGCCTTTCCCAACACGATCAAAATAAAATAAAATAAAAAATTTTTTTTTAGAACTGATCTATGTAATACTGGGATTTCAAACGATCGCCAATGTTCTTCTGAAAAGAACTCTGTCAGCGATAAAACAGCCATCACAACACCTACAGGTCTACAGCTGGTAAACAAGAATTAAAGGGGTCGGGGTGGGAGTAAATTGATTAACAATTTAAGAGTTATACTCAAGTCATGTTGATCATTCCTCGACACATGTTGACGAGGGGAGGGGGGAGACAAATACTGAGGAATACCCGGAGATAAAAACTGCCGAGCGTGAGCCCGACCTATTACACATCCGGGTCTATTGTTGAGATACACGTAGCCTACGTATACATGTATGTGCATGCATGACTCTGTTATGTGCGCATATACAGCCGTTGCTTGTAGTGTATTGGCCCCGTGCTGTATTTTCAGTACACCATATATTATGTTTTACCTCATGGCAAGCAAACATTTGAAACTCGACGTTAACCCAAGACTGATTCTCTGGATTGTCGACTTTCTTGTCAACCAATCTCAGACAGTTCGCCACCAAGCTGCACTCTCGTCTTCCCGCTCTATTTCCACCGGCTCTCCACAAGGCACTGTCCTGTCTCCTATTCTTTTTACACTCTATACAAATGCTATACAAATGACTGCATGCACAGGCAACGACACAACACCAATCATAAAATACTCTGAAGATTCTGCAATGGAAGATCTTTCCAACTCAGATTCTGTTTATTTTGCTGAAGTTAAAAGTTTCAGTAACTGATGCAGGGATAATTCCCTCGACTTGAATGTAAAGAAAACAAAGGAAATTGCTGACTGATTTCAGAAAGGCTCCAGATCTTTTTATTGATGGCGTGAAAGTTGAAAGAATGACTGAGTACAAATATCTAGGAACAGCCTTAGACAACAAGCTGAATTTTAACCAAAACACTAATTTTATTCACAAAAGATGTCAGCCAAGAATATTTTGACTTCAAAAGCTAAGATCTCTTAATGTCAGTGCTGCTGTTTTACGCACTTTCTTTCGGAGTTGTATTGAATCAGTTTTAACATTTTCGTTCCTGTGCTGGTTTGGTGGCTTGAATGTGAAAGCAAAAATGTGAATAAAGTGGTGAATGTGTGCGGCACGGAAGGCTAGGGTCATTGTGGATGACAACAGCCATATCCTTGCTAAATATTATAAGGTTCTTCCATCTGGTAGACGATTTCGCGTCCCAAAATTTAATACAGTCAATGGCATTTCTGAACAGATAAATCCGTTCAAACGTCAGAGCTCTGTGTGTGCGTGCGTGCGTGCGTGCGTGCGTGCGTGCGTGCGTGCGAGCGTGCGTGCGTGCGTGCGTGCGTGCGTGCGTGCGTGCGTGCGTGCGTGCGTGCGTGCGTGCGTGCGTGCTGCGTGCGTGCGTGTGTGTGTGTGTGTGTGTGTGTGTGTGTGTGTGTGTGTGTGTGTGTGTGTGTGTGTGTGTGTGTGTGTTTAAATTACGTAAATTACTAGTTTGTTTAATGTGTAACTTTTGTATTTTCAATAACTGTTCTTTTGAGTTCGAAAATATACAATATGTTTCATTGTGTACTGTGGTGTGGTTAATGTTCAGTCACGTTCTAATTTTTCTGATGAGATAATAAAGTAATCTTGAATATCTGTCATGTACCACTTACACCGACAAGAGAGAGAAAGAGAAATGCGCACAATCATGACTCGGATGGACAACTACACTGGCTTAAAGGAAAAGTCCGAGGTTTTTAAAAATGCAAAATGACCATCGCTATGGCTGACAACTTAGTCACTAGCTTCAGATTTACCGAAGACAACAAGAAAAAAGAAGGTTTAAATAGCGTTTTTATCGATTTTATTATCTGTAGGCGAACTGAGACTACAATATCGAAGTCACGTGACCTGTTGCTATCTGACGTCAGTCTGGGTATACCGTTCGGTTGCTGTTATGGATTCTGCAGAGTTTTCTACATGTGATCGACACAAAACAGTTACTTAGCTGAAGTCTTTGCAAGGTATTTCCAAACGGCCAATAACAACTACAAAGGATTACAATCTTCTTTATCTATATAACCCTTTCTGGGTCCCACTAAACATGTGCGTGCAATAGGACTATTTGTGTGTTCAAAAATCACACAAACTGTTGACACTCTTCTTTTCTTTTTTTTAAAGTAATAATTGTGCGGTAAAAAGAAAAAATGTAGCAGCCATACATTTTATCCTGATTCCGTACTCATTATCTTCAGATTTCCAACAAAGACATGAATGTTTTGCCGCCATTACTACTGTAACCGAGTGCATTGCGTATGTTCCGGGCCATGGCCTTTTGGCCTTTCTTTCTGTCGTTCTTTCTCTTTTTTTTATAGCCACGAAGTGCTAAAACTTGCGCGCTGGGCCAGTCGCGTCCTCTTTCCCCCAGTGTCCCTGCAGAAGCAGGTCGTTTTTGAGCTGCTGCCTGGGCATCGGATGTATCGGATTCAGGGGAGAGCCTACACTGTTTCCCGGTTGGTGTAAATAAAAGTTATGTTATAACAGCCTCTGACCTGTGACCATTCATACTTCAAACCCGCTTCCCTACAAAGTTTTGAACTTCGAGAAAACATCGCTGAGGACAAGAACATTTTCTCGCCCGTCTCGATCAGTCTCAAGCTTTGTGAAGCCAGGATCTGAAGGGGGCGGCTGGCAAGCAGACGACTGGAAGTGGTGTGGAGCACTGGTGCATGGCCCATGGTGCAGCTGCTGATGTAGTCCCTGACCTCTCTGCAAGCTTACATGGCCAACGACTGGATCCTCAGTGTTGCTGTAGTTGTTGCAGTCACTGCAGCCGTCAGTGCAGGTCAGCTTGGTGGTCAGGTCCCCTCAATCTGACTCAATGCCTCCAGGCAGCTCCTCTACACTGTCTCCCGGTTGGTGAGAATAAAAGTTGTTATAGCAACCTCTGACTTGTGACTCTTCATTCAAGCTTCCAACCTGCTTCCTTCACTCCCCACCCCGCTTTCCTACACTACAAATTTGGATCAGGCCTGCTCGATCATTGTGTGTACTATAGCCATGCCAGTCTGCGATAATCAGACAAGAATACAATATACTCTGATCAAAGTTCATCAACTTCAGAGCAAGTAGATAACTTGATGTTTTACGCCCAGTCAACCAGTACGGTTAATCAGGGCGAACTTGAGGGCAAGCTCTGTGGATCCTTGGGTGGGAACAGCTATAGTTTTTTCTATTTTATTTGTACTTATTGTTCGAATTTTCTACAAAGTTTCTGAAAACAAACAAAATAGAGGGCAAGACCTATCTGTCATCCCGTATATCTCCGTTTCACGTCAAAGACTGGAGAAGAAGAAGATCCAAACACATAAGAGGTTAAGAAATAAATTTTAAAGAAAAGAACGCAATCTATGGGACAAAACACAACATGCGAATTGTCGGGTTAATCCTCTTCTTCAAGCTACAAAACAGCACTGAAACAACAGTTAAAGGGTCCGGGTGAAGAATGAGATGTAGGACATTTATCTGCTTATAGCTGAACTATGTTGTTTTTGTGTCCAGTCGCAGTGCTTGAAGCACGGAGGGGATAGTTTTACCGTGAGGAAAAGCCAGTGAAATGGCTTGCTAGAACTGAACTCATCACGGAGTCCTTTAACTGAGTGTGTACTCATAACGATTTGCTTTAATAATAATAATAATAATAATAATAATAATAATAACAATAATAATAATAGTAATAATAATAATAACAACAACAATACTATTACTACTAATAATAATAATAATAGCAGAAATGTGTAAAGCGCCTACCCTGCGGCTCAAAACGCTGAACAAACACAATACACATAATGTGCATCGAGAGTGAAAATAATATTGGCAATTTAACAAAAAGCTAACACCTAATGTTGACATCAACAACGGTTTAAGCATAACTATATGAAAGAAAGAAACAAACACCATACACACACACACACACACACACACACACACACACACACACACACACACACACACACACACACACACCACCGCGCGCGCGCGCGCACGCGCGCACGCACGCACGCACACACACACAAGTGCGTGCGCCAACTTTCCAGCCGTCCAATATGTAATCTGGAATTATGTTAGTTTGTCGTTCTTGCCGTACTCAATAACGCCGCTTTGAACTGCACGTCTCGCTGGGTTGGGATTTGGCACTTAAGCATTATTATTATTGCCCGGAGTAAACCGTGCCTTAACATGTAGTCATCCTGATGGATCACCCCACCCGGGTCAATAGTTGAGATACACGTAAGAGTAGCATAAATGACTGCATTAACTGTGTATACATCTGGCTCTTGGCGGGGTGCCTTCGCTACGTGTCCCTCGGTGTTTGCAGTACTGCGTAATAATTATAACATTTACGTCATGGACCCGCCACTCTTACGACAGAGATCAAATACATTCTTTATTTACGAGGGTAATAGATAGGCATGTATGCTTTTTAACGTCCAGCTCTCGCCCAAACAAGGGACTACGAGAGAGAGAGAGAGAGGGGGAGGGGGGAGGGGGGAACAGAGGGAGAGAGAGAGAGAGAGAGGGTGCACGTAATCATGACTGGACAACTCCTGGCTTAGTAAGTAAGTAAACATGGTGCTTAACGTCCACAGAAACCATGAGGCTTATTAGGGACGGGGAGAAGGGGGGGGGGGGGGAGGTATGGAGATAGGGGAAGAGGGAGATTATATACCTATCGCTACGCGGCTGTCCCCATCGGAATGACTTCTGCATTAAGATGGGCAGCGATGAGAGCCATTTTAATGTTTCATAATTGTGAGGGACAAAGTCACAAGACAGTGTCCACAGACCACAACTTTTGAAGACAAAGGAGAGCCGAAGCAGATTCGAACCGAGGTCCTTCTGTTTACCAGCCTAACGCCTTACCGCTAGACCAAACCGGCTCACACTACTGGCTTAAGCCGTCAGTCTGAATTTAGCCTTTACTCCAACGCCGCCGCCCCCCCCCCCCCCCCCCCCCCCCCCCCCACCCCCGCCCACCCCCGACACACACAAACAAACACACACCACACCCCACCACCCTCCACCCGGCCATCCCGCTCCGCACGGTTGCCGCTCCCATGTCGGTTCGGAGGCCGACAGGCGCATTGCGTGATAGTCTATACGTACGTGACGTCAGCCCGAAACGCTCTATTGCACCCGGCCGTCCCCCCTACTCGTTCCCCCGGGTCGACGTGTGCGTGTCTGCAGTTCGTGACCTGCTGTGTCTGCGGGGTACTTTACTACTTTTAACTTTACACTTTGTGCTACTCATGTGTGTGTGTGTGTGTGTGGGGGGGGGGGGGGGGGGGTGCAGGCTGTGATGTGTAATTTACGTCATGGACCCGCCACTCTAACGAGAGAGAGAGAGAGAGAGAGAGAGAGAGAGAGAGAGAGAGAGAGAGACACACACACAGACACAGACACAGACACAGACACAGAGAGAGACAGAGAGAGAGACACACAGACAGACAGACAGAGACAGAGAGACAGACATGCACGTAATCATGACTGGACGTCGCTTAAGCCTTAAATCACTGGCTTAGGCCATAAATAATCTAAATTTAGCCTATACTGGCTTAAGCCCTAAATCTGAATTTAGCCTTTACTCCAAGCTTACTCCATTGTACCCTTAACTTTACACTGTGTGCTACTCATGAGTGTGTGTGTGTGTGTGTGTGTGTGTGTGTGTGTGTGTGTGTGTGTGTGTGTGTGTGTGTGTGTGTGTGTGCAGGCTGTGTATGTATGTGTATTAAAAAAGAAAAAGAAAAAAAAGAACGCTATATCTTGGGGCAAAACACAAACATTCGAATGTTCGGGTTAATCCCTTTCTTTAAGCTACAAAACAACACTTAAACAGTTAAGCGGTAAAAAATGAGATGTAGGATAGGCTACTTACGTGTTTTTGCTTGAGTTATGTTGTCTTCGTGTCCAGTTGCAGTGCTTGAAGCACGGAGGGGATAGTTCTACCGTGAGGAAAAGCCAGTGAAATGGCTTGCTAGAACTAAACTCATTACGGAGTCCTTTAACTGAGTGTGTAGAGTGTTAATAATAATAATAATAATAATAATAATAATAATAACAACAACAAACTACTACTACTACTACTACTATTAATAATAATAATAATAGCAGAAATTTGTAAAGTGCCTACCATGCGGCTCAAAACGCTGAACAAACATAATACACATAATGTGCATCGAGATGTAAAATGATATTGGCAATGTCATAATGTTGACATCAACAAGGGTTTAAGCATAACTATATGAAACAAAGATGCACACACACACACACACACACACACACACACACACACACACACACACACACACACACACACACATACACACACACACACGCACATGCACACACACACACACATACACCCGCATGCACACAAACACACGCACGCATCCAAACACACACACACACACACACACGCACACAAACACACAAACACACCACGCACGCACACACACACACACACACACATACACGGGTGTGCGCGCACGCGCACACACACAAACGTTGCTTAACTGAAATAGTCTGAGAAGAGAAGTGTCTTGAGTTTGCCTTTGAAGGAAAAGAGAGTACGTAGCCTGATGTCTTGGTGGAGATTGTTCCAGATGTGAGGGCCGAAATGTGAGAAAGTGCGAAAGCCATGGGTTTTGCAGTTCAAGCATTGGAATCTGCATGAGCATGAGTTTGGGAGAAAGGATACGTCTACTGTTTCTTGCTAAGCTCTAAACCGACCTTTCACCAACTTTCCAGCTGTCCAATGTGCAATCAGTAATTAGTCTTTCTTGCCCTACCCCTTATCGCCGGTTGGGGTGGCATTCGACGCTTAACAAGCATTATTATTATTACCCAGAGTAAACCTGTAGTCATCCTGGTGGATCATACCATCCGGGTCAAAAGTTGAGATACACGTAAGAGTAGCATAAATGACTGCATTAACTGCATACATCTGGTTCTTAGCCGGGTGCCTTCGCTCTGTGTCCCTCGGTGTTTGCAGTAGTCTACTTCATAACATTTGTCATGGACCCGCCACTCTAACGAGAGAGAGAGAAAAAGAAAAGAGAAAAAATCATGAGAAGAAGAAAAAAGTTCTTGGAACTGGAAACCTTCTTCCTTTCCAAGGTCGGATCCGCTCCCACCGCCCCACCCCACAACACCCTCCTACCCCTTTTTTCCCCCAAGAATACTCTCTCCTTTTTTTTTTTCCTCTTTTTTTTTTTTGGGGGGGGGGGGGGGGGGGGATTGAAACCCTCATCAAGATTAATATCATATGGTTTTCACTGCGGCATCTGACTAATTCCCCACCCCCCCTCCCCACCGGTACTCCAATTTTCCCATTCATCCCCTGAGGTGTTTGGAACTGGAAGCATTCTTCCTTTTCCAAGGTTGGATCCACCCCCACCCTTTTTCGAGGGTAATAGATAGGCATAGATAAGTGTCTTAACTTCTCCCAAGCACTGGACATGAAAGCAACATAGCTCAACCAAAAGCAGATAAGTGTCTTAGTTCTACATCTCATTTTTTTGCTGTTTAACTCTTGTTTAAGTGTCATTTTGGGGCTTGATAAAGAGGATTACCCCGGAAATTTGGCATGTTGTGTTTTGTCCAGATGAATAGTGTTCTTTTGAACTTTTAATATGTTTGGGTCTTATTTCAGAATGCAATATATGTCATTCTTGTTTTCTTTTTCTATGACACTAGAACAGTGAACACACCTTCCCACACCTGCCCCCAAAACACCTACCCCCTTATTATTTTGCCTTACTTTTTTTTAAAGAAAGAAACAATCTGAAACAAGAATGACTGCCAGCATTCTAAAACAAGATCCAAACAGAAGAATGCAATTTATTATGACAAAATACAACATGCAAATATTCAGGTTAAGTGTGTGTGTGTGTGTGTGGTGTGTGTGTGTGTGTGTGTGTGTGTGTGTAAGTGCATGTGTTTTACCCTGAAAATTTGCATTTCTGTTGTTGTTGTTTTTTCATAATAAATAGCATTCTTTTTAACTTTTTATGTGTTTGGACTTCAAGAAAGAAATGTTTTATGAAGCTCATAACTTTTCATCCATTTTTAAACCCATTCTCATTATGATAAACACACACACACACACACACACACACACACACACACACACACACACACACACACACACACACACACAGACACACACACAGGCACGCATACACACACAACACACACACACACACACACACACACACACACACACACACACACACACACACACACACACACACACACACACACTTGTTGCTGTATAAACCCTCATTTCGTATTTTATTGCTCTACTTTTTCTCCCAAGGGTAGGAAAAACAATTAAGAATATATAGATCAGGTAGCTCTTCTGTCAACAGTATAGTTTAAATATTCCATACTCAAGATTAAAAAAATTAATTCCATGATTCAAGACAAACTCATGTGGCTCAGAACTCATGATTATGTGGGGCTTTAATTAATATCCTTGGATGTTGGGCTGACGTATTAGGGACAACTCAGAACCCAAATTCTTTTCTTCCTTTTATGTGGATCCTTTGAGCAAAATTATTACAACCTCTATAAAACAATTTACAAAATGATCAAATGCACGTTGACACAGTTTGTAAAACAAAATAATTGATATAATCAAAAAATGCACAACTGACACAATTTATAGAAACAAAAGTTCATATCACAGACACAAATCATCAGCAGTTTTCTGGTACAGCAGTATACACAAGCCCAAAAGTATATTGCAGTTTTTTATCGCAATATTTTAGACATGAACCATAAAATGTGCATTAAAAAATGTTTTAAAGAAAGAAGAATTCAGCAGCAGAAGAAGAAAACAAGCACATCCTGGCACATCAGACTAAATTCATAGTTATGAATTTTTGGATAGGATTGCAGCATCTTGGCAGCAGATCATTTGAGAATGTTCATTTGGCAAAGAGGGATCACTCACCTTCTCCTACTTTGTAATCTTCATATAACTGTGAAGGCTGTCACATAATATTTAGGACAAACATCACATGTAAAACAGTGGAAAAGATACAATCTAGCACAAACTGAAATATGTACAAAACGTGTTCAACAATGATGATACTAAATCCAAAAAAGAACCAGCTCACAGTAACACATAATGCCATGATTATATATGACTTGATTCTAATTGCAGTCTCAGTCACAAATGAATGCTATTACCAGCAGCTTGATACAACTGAATTCTTCTCTTTTTTTAACATGCAATAAAAAAGGATGACTCCCCCTCTCCCTCCCACTCTATACTTCCCCATGCCCTCCCCCCTTCTCTTTCAAGTCAGCCTTGGTAGGGTTTTTATGGCTGACCTTTGAACTCCATACTGTGCACAACAGCTAAGAAGCCGTTTCACATATGGTGTCAAAAAATCCACTTTCTACAGGGCATGCAAGTATGATCAGAATCAGTCAATAATGTTTTTCTTCTTCTTTACAAATATTGTTAATGTTAAGGTGAAGCCATTGCACTAACACATAGCAACATATCTTTTTCTTTAATGTAGTTGTTGACACAAGCTACTCAACTAATGTCTGTATCACAGTTACATCATCAACAGTTAAAATTCACAGTAAAGCACGGTTGTGCTTTCTCTCATTTTGGCAGTTCTGTCTGGAACAACTCACAGCTGCTTCACATCAGAAATATGAAATTCATATATGAAGCCCATTCATACTGTTTTGTCATGTCATGTCCACTCCCCCCTCCCCCTCCAGATCCCCATCCGGATCCCCTTCCCTCCTCCACACACAAGCAAAACAGATTTTTTTTTAAATCAGAACATCCTGCCTCCCCCCCTTCCCCCAAACACACACACACAAACAAAACATCACACACTTGAAACAAAAGAGGAAAAAGATCAGACCATGCTCTTCTTCTATCAACAAAAATACAATCTGCTTTGTGCTTGTGTATGTGTCTGTCTGTCTGTCTATCTGTATTCAGCCTTGAAGTGGGCACTGCTAATTTTCCTGATAGCCACCCCCTAAGATGGCAGCAGCCATCAGTGTTTGCCAATCCGATAGTTGATGATCCTGCCGTCAGCATGATCAGGGGGTCCAGTGACCCAGGCCTTCCCCGTGTTGCCCCGCTTGGCTTGTCTGTCTTCATCTTAAAGTGGACACTGCTCACTTTCCTGACAGCCAGCCCCTAAGATGGCAGCAGTCGTCGGTGTTTGTCAATCCCATAGTCAATGATCCTGCCGTCAGCATGGACAGGGGGCCCAGTGACCTTGACCTTCCCCGTGTTGCCGCGCTTGACTTGCCCAGTGTGGTGGAAGAGGGCTGACTGGCCGTCCCCCCAGCCTGTGATGCGGTCAGCTGATGGCTCGTACAGGGCCAGTTTGTCCAGCATGTAGCCCGGCCAGAACTTCTCACTGTCCAGTTCAAACCTGCATCAAAGCCATCCAGCATGAGTATTTGTTAGACTTAAAAAGCATCTAACAAAGAAAAATAACAAAACATATTGGTCAATAAGCTAACAAGTTAACAATAACAGCATGATTCTCACTGGCCGAGTCAATACTACACTTTATTATGCACTGTAGAGACAAACGCAGCAACTGGATCCATCACAGACAGGACCAGTGAGTAGCTCACACAGAGTCTGAGAAAATGTCAACATAAAGTTAATGGCAGGTGAAAAAAGCTTTAGTTTTCTCCCTCAAACATGTCGGTCAACTGCACTGCCTCATATGAAATCATGTCTGCATGCAGGACAACCGTGCAAAGGTTGAAGTCCATTGAACAAGACATCACAGACCTTTAAAATTATCCATTCGATCATTCAGACACTGTCATGAACTTGAAGTTAGGTCAACATCACCAAAATGAAAACTGGTCTAAGTGGGTAAATCACCCTCAAACACAAGCCAGTCACATGAGAATTATGGACATCATTTCAATGGTTAACCATATATAAGAAATAAGAACTCAATCCAGTTAGTACATTTTTAATACAATTTTCATAAAACTTGACATTTCCAATGTGAACTTTGCCTTCAAAATATATTCTAGTTTAACAAACTCAAAGTTTAAAAGACTTTCAAAGTTTAAAAATCTTTGCATAAGTACTTGAGGGGACAATGTGGTAGGTACTGCATCAACATGTATACACATGCACATGCACACACACACACACACACACACACACACACACACACACACACCACACATGCATGCATCACATTCATGCATGCAAATGCATCATGCACACACACACACACACACACACACACACACACACACACACACACACACACACACACACACACACCAACATTCATGGGATAAATCTTAATACCTCTTTGGGACATGATGATCTTGCAAGTAACTGGTTTTGCAAGTAAAAAATCAAACTAATGAAGAAAAGGAATTTCCCAAAAGAAGAAACAAATGCATTCAATAATACTATAAAAACTTACAACAGTAACTGTTCATTTCATACAAAATGGTAGCTAATGTCAAACAGATGTTAATTCAGCTCTTTTTCAACATTTCTTTCATGAACTAGATGAGACTTATCAAACTGAAACACATCTCATTAAATTTACCATGAACATTAGACCAAAGCCAGCTGTGTTAAGCACTATAATAATTATATATACATTTTGAGTGGAGGCCTAGGTTAATGGCACAACTTCACACTTACAGTGTGGTTTCTGGTGAGAGAAGCAAATTCAAATTAAAAAAAAAAAAAAAAAACTGCTGCAAAAAACAACAAAAACAAATGTACTCTAAACTGTCCTTTAAAATAAGACTACATGCAATACATTCTGCAGCTTTTAGTCAGTTGGCTGAAATTTGTTTATTTTCATTTACACACAATAAAAACAAGTAACAAACAGATGCATGACACAAATGAAGAGATTCAGACCTATTTAATGCAACATGAATCTGGCAAAATCTATGCCATGTATGACTGCTCAATCTAAAGGATGACAAAGCATAGAGAAAAGCATTAGAACAATATAGGCAAATCATTACCATCTAAAAAACTAAGAAAATAACAACTTGGTACTAAATGAGAAACAAAAAGAAAGAAGAATGCATCTGTATGCCAAGACAGATACTGAGAACTCTGTGTTTTCTGTATCTTATTTTAAGAGGATTTTACATTATGAGCTCTCAGAATTGCTCTGTAGCAGTACCCCTACTAGATACATCAGTTAAATTCTTTCTTCTTCTTCTTCTTCTGCTTCTTTGTGATGATGTGCTCAACCCAACCACCATGTGATTCTCTAAACTTCAGTGTAAAACAATCATTTTGAAAAATAAATTAAACAAACATTTCTTTTAATAGTATACAAACATGGTTGAATGCTCCTGAATCGTTCCTTCATTTCACCCAAAGACTAACTTTTAAAACACCTTTAAAATTGCAAGACAAAACCTCCTGAAGCTGGTGCACTGGCCTAGGGAAACACCTAGGTAATGAGGGGTTCCCAGATGTCAGTCACCAAGCAGCTTCAGTCAATAAATATTCCATGAGATAAACCCAAAGAGGGCTGTCATGTTTGCCTCACAAGCTTAAGCATTGTAACAGATCAAAAAGACTGGTCAACATTCACTGACAAGAAGAGATACCAGCTCCAACTAAATGGCACTCATTTGAATCCTGGAATCACACTCAAATCATTTCGCATTCCACCAGTCAACACAGCACCATATGGTGGTCAGCTCAAGATTGTGAGGAGGGACATGGGGCTGAGAGATCAGAGTGAAACCCCGTAAGCTTTGGAGGTGTTCCTGTGCCATCCCAACAGACAGATCATATCAATCATGGGTGAAATGACTGTGGGATTAGCAGTCACTGCGGAATATTTTGTTCTGTCACTATGCAGACTGTGTGTCTCAAAGAAGCAGCTGGCATTTTCCCACTTTGAATGGATGTGAATAAAGCTGGCCCTCACTTGCTGTCCAAAGAACCCCTTAAAATAATGCACAGACTAGGCAATGTAAAATAATGTCGGCCAAAATTCCCAGTCCCTGTTAAAACACACATTCTCTCCACTTCTGTTATTCTAGAACCATTCTGCCAGTCTACATACACACTTCTAATTGTTGCTTCTAATCTGTACCAGTCTTGAATCTCATCATCAATCTAAAGTGAAGCATTACAACAACAAAAAACAAGTTACCTCACAAATTTCCTCAATATCTGCATTATCATTTACCCTCAAATCAGAAGAGTGTGAAAACCTGGATACACACATACATATTTATATATATATATATATATATATATATGCATAGTACAATGATCACATGGTACAACAAGAGCATGAGATGCAACACTTGTTGCAATGACTGTTTCCCATGGGAAATTCAGGTTACTTACCCTGATGAAAGGCAACTGCCACAGGGTCAGTAAATTGCTACCCTGCCTAATCATGCCAAAACAATTTGAAATTCCCACAGACTTTTGCCAGGATGGTGCTTTTTGGTAGCAATGGTTCCTGTTCTTGTCCTTGTTCCATGCTGGTGACCAGCTTATTTGGTATCAGTTCATATGGAGAGGCTGCATGTGGCTTTGGTATCAGTTCATATGAAGAAGGTGCCTGTGTCTTTGGTGTCAACTCATAGTCATACTGAGAGGGTGCATGTGTCTTTGGTATCAGTTCATACTGAGAGGGTGCATGTGTCTTTGGTATCAGTTCATATGAAGAGGGTGCATGTGTCTTTGGTATCAGTTTAATGTTCATACTGAGAGGGTGCATGTGTCTTTGGTATCAGCTCATACTGAGAGGGTGCATGTGTCTTTGGTATTGGTTCATACTGAGAGGGCGCATGTGTCTTTTAGTGTCAGTTCATACTGAGATGGTGCATGTGTCTCTGGTGTCAGCTCATACTGAGAGGGTGCATGTGTCTTTGGTATCAGTTCCTACTCTGGAAAAGAATATTTGTGTGCAGTCCTGTCAGGGATCAAACCTGCAACCTTCATTACCATGAATCTGGTGCTCTACCACTGAACTGTACCCCCACCCTGCCCTGCAAATGGGAACTGCGCATATCAAAGTCATCAGCACTGTGGCGCAGTGATGTACATACTGAAAGTTTGAAGTGACAGCACCTGGCTAGGAGCTAACAAAGCAACCCTGTACCAATCACTCAATCAAAAACAACCAACTGCTTCAAGAAGAAACACAAAATAAAAAGGGTGCCATCAACCAGTGAACCAATCAATGCACACATATGCACATACATAAATAAATGAAACATTTAAAAAAAAAAAAAAAAAAAAATTGAAAAGAAACAATGTAGCACTTGCCAAAAGGACTGTAATTAGACTTGTGTTGTCACAAAAAATTCTCACTTGATGATCACTCCTGTGAATGCTGCATCACATTATCAGGAGAACACTTCTTTAAACCAGTTCAGTGAAGCTTTTAAAAGCACAAATCACTCCATGCTACCAGACACTAACTTTTGCCACCTAGACCACCCTGATAAAAGACCATCCCAGTCAGAGACCACACTGATGAAAGACCACCCTGATAAAAGACCATCCCAATGAAAGACCATCCTGATTAAAGACCATCATGGTGAAAGACTACCCTGATAAAAGACCACCCTGATGAATGACTATCATCAAGAGAGACCAGCCTGGTAAACACCACCCTGATGAGAGACCACACTGATGAAAGACTGTTCACATGAAAGACCAGCCAGATGAAAGAACACCCTAATGAAAGATCATCATGATGAATTCACCCTGATGAAAGACTCCCCTCACAAGAGACCTCCCTGATGAAAGACTACCCTCATAAGAGACTTCCCTGGTGAAAGACTCCCCTCACAAGACACCTCCTGATGAAAGACTACCATCATCAGAGACCTCCCTGATGAAAGACTACCATCATCAGAGACCTCCCTGATAAAAGACTACCCTCATAAGAGACCTCTTGATGAAAGACTACCCTCATAAGAAACACCATGATGTAAGACTACACTAATAAAAAAATAAAAAAAACCTGATGAGAGACCACCCAAACGAAAGATTACTCTCATGTGAGATAACCCATCTTCAGAGATGTGTTTCCATGCAAACGAACCCAAAACTAAGGCCACCTCTACTTTGACACTGCTTATAGTTGATTTTTTTTTACTGTGGTCTTAAATAATGGGTTCCACTACCTTTAGCAAGAGATGTAACCTAAACCTTCTTGATATGGAGTTTGTTGGATTATAATAACCATTTTGTCACTGCTCTTCAAACCAAAGTACAAAAATAAGCAAAAACATGAAAACTGTACCTGGTGTATGCTGTGATAGTGCTGCTGTCACCTCCTTCACTGTCCGGCCTGCTCTTGATGTTCAGTTTCTTATAGCGACGTGGTAGATGCCTGCAAACAAAACAATTGATTTCATTTATGCTGATACATTTTTCCTCTTCTTCAAAGTAATTGCTGTTTTCCAGTACACTTTGGCTGGAGAAAAATCTTTTGTCTACATGTACCTGTGACATCTGAGTGACACAGAAAGTGTATTTTGATAACAAATATTCTGAGACAAAGCCAAGTCAAGAGTGAGGGTGGCCAGCCAGTGGATTACATTTGGAAGAGAGGTAATCAGATGAAAACTCTTCTTGCCTCCCTTCCCAGTAACAAAGGGCAATAACACTTGTGCCAGATAAGAGTTTGTAGTAAAACTCATACATACAATTCAAAGCAGCACAATGCAAATGCGCTATCATTCAAATATGATGCAGTGCAATACAGCAGCATCAGGCATGACACCCAAACTTGGCCAATAGGTGCAATTCTCTGCACATGGACAACATCACAGCTCCTTTATGCATCATCAAAGAGCCTCTATGGGGAAGCTTCTTCTTTTGTAAAGTGACCTCCTTCATCATTTGAAGATTATGTCACTGTAGACTGTAGACTCTCTGTGTCTGTCTGTCTGTCTGTCTGTCTGTCTGTCTGTCTCTCCCCCTCCCTCTGAAACATCAGCGTTAAAAAGAAAAAAAGGAAAAAAAGGAAACTTTAGAAAATGAGCATGTTAAAACAATTAATCCTGCCAAATTTTAGTTTGATTACTTTAGTATGTACAGTTAAAGGGCCCAGAAAGGCAGTTTTCGTTTGCAACGGAACGCTGAAAATCGACCCAATTATGAAAGTCTATTGCATAACATGACCTTTAAATCTAATAAAATGTCAGTGCCATGAAAGTAAGTATGTTTACAAAGGAAGAAATGCATGCCGATCAGGCCGAATTTCGTCTGCTTGTTTTAATCTTGAAATAAGCGCGAGATCTGTGATGTAGGTCTCTGACGTCACAAACAGACCATTGAGGCGAATGGCGAATGAGGCACGTTTTCACCATCAATCGGTCCACAACGAAAATGCCACACGAATGTGCGGCCGTGGGATGCGCAGAGCTGCAGACGAAAAGGGTCATTGTTTTCCTTTCACACCTTCCCAAAGATAGCAGTCGAAGGAAGCTTCATCCTTGGAGATTCAAACTGGAAATTGTTCCAAGTCGGTTACCCTGTGGACACCCACACAGACATGATTTTTTTACTAAAGGGAATCGGTCATGCATCGCCCTGCTTTTGCTAGGTTGATCCTTGGTAGATGGAAGGAATGGTCTCTTCAGGATGAAACCTCCATCCTTGCCAATTCTACAAGGAATATATCAAGACCGACCAAAGGACTCAGAAATACATTTTGACACCTTGGCATCCAGTGCAAAGATTAAAATTAAAAAAGGGGAAAAACCTTTTTCACAAGAAACCCTCCAGAAAAAGAAAGGGAAATCAACAAAAGAGGCAAATGTACACACAAATCCTCAGCAAGAATGAACTCATAATAAATGCAGAAGAAGAAGAAGGGAGAGAAAGAAAACAAATAAAAAACAAATGGACATGGTAAACACGGAGAAAAGAAAGGAAAAACACGAGGTACAACTATTGAACTACCAACAAATACCCCTGCCTTGTCTAAGAAACAAAACAAAAGCGAGGCAAAAAATCAATGAAAACAACCGAGAGAAAAGTAAAAGCTGAAAGGTAAACAGAAACTCGGCTGGCCTCTGCAATAACAAATAGTACAGGGCTTAGGGAAAAATAGCAGCACTCTCACGGGGCTGCGCCAAAGCCATGGCACCATTCCATCAACATCGCAGTTTGTCCCTAATATGCTCTTTAGCATCTGAGGACATTAAGAAAGAAAGAAGGCAAAGACAGTGAGTCTAGCATGAATGCCTACAGCAGAAAAGGCCGTGTAAGAAAGAAACTACACAAATGCCTGTGACAAAAAAAGAAAGAAAGAACAGACCACAAATGCCTATGGCAAAGAAAGAAAGACCAAACCGCAAATGATGATGGCAAATGAAAAATGGCTGCCCTAATCAGGCAAGCAAACAGCTGACACCAAATGAAACAAACAAAACAGCTGAAACCACCTCAAAAACGCAAACGGTGACCTACCTGCAAACATAAGGTGGAAAAAACACCACCAAATCACAACAGTCTAATAGACTACTGTTTGCAACAAATGAGTGGACGACTACATTGACTACATTTGTTGCAGCCATAAGAGCACAGAGCAAAAATAACTGTGCTGACAAACAGATGGAAAGCCAAACTACCACAACTAACATTAATCTTAACTAACTCTAACTAACCCCTCACTAACCCAGCTTCCATCTAGAAAAATAAAGGCTGCAGACTGATAAAGCAAATCGCTAATCAGGACTACCGATGACAAAGCATCGGGATGTAAACAAATGCAGACAAAAAGAGAAATGCAAAATGGCTGCCCTAATCAGGCAAGCTAACAAGCGGGTACGAAATGGCCAATAAGCCAGAGATAAAAAAAGAAAGAACGCATGGTGGAAAAGAAGAGGAAAAGAAGAAAAACAAAACAACAACACTTTCTGAAAAGAAAGAGGAGGCAAGAAATGTCAGCAAGCAACAAGACAAAGGCTGGATACACGTAATCCGTGTACACGATACAATCCATTCAGCCAACAACACGGCAGGGCAACAGATGCTCACGAACTACCCCACACACAGAAAGAATGAGCGGTTCGTTAAACATTGAGACTACCCTCCTCACTCGTACATCGTAAATGAACGATATAACTTGAGAAACAAAAGGGCAAGCCAAGAGAAAAAACAGTGAATAGCAAGAACCGGCGACTAGCCCAACCCCAAACCCTAACCCAGGGAGGCCACAAAATCGCTAGTCTATTGAACTAGAACGAACAAACCTTTTTCATCGTTACATTATGATGAAATAAACAAGGCTAAACTGGGAAAAGGAAAGAAAACACCCAATAAAAGGCAGGCTCCCTGATGAGGTCTAGCCTGTAGTGAAAGCTAGAGTAAACACAACGAAAAAGACTGAAACACCACGCACCTAACAAGGCTCGAGAAAGATGAAATAACAAGGGGGAAATAAACAAAGGCCCAACTACTGAAAAGGAGTTTCATCCCTATATGTTGTTTTGAAATGCTCTTTATATTATTTGAACTGGACATTTTTCCAAGTCGGTTGCCCTGTGGACACTCACACAGACCTGACTTCCACGTTTGGTTGCTTGTCTGTCTGTGACGTCACTGCCCGACCGTTGACCTTTAGCTTAAAATAGCTCTCGCGGAATCAAAATGGCACTGGTTTTGAAACATTCAGTTGACCGTATTTTCTGACCTTTTTGCCAAAATAAACACATTACAACCTAGTCGAGGCCTGAAAAAGTTTTAAACAAGTGAGTAATAGACTGTTTCTGCTCTTTGAACGTTAGTCCGGACCTATATGTTGTTTTGAAACGATCTGGAGCGATTGTATGGCCCAAAACGGCCTTTATAGGCCCTTTAACAGAATATCTGTTACTGGAGGTTCTGCAATAGAAATAATGAAACCTGCATATGGAAGTAACTTACTATTTTATCTTTTCATTTTTTTAGGGGCAGGGAGAGGGGGGAGGCGACACACACACACAACACACACACACACACACACACACACACACACACACACACACACAATTATGTGCAATGTGAGTCAGTGTATTCAAATATTCCCTTGTATTTACTGCCCATGGGCATGAAGTTCTGAAGACATGACAGCCCCACAAGCAAAAAAGGTCCAGGCAAAAATCTAGAGACAGTGTAATGCTTATTTGTGATGTTAAGTTTAGAATGGGCAGGGTTAGATGGTAGGGCCAGTGTTGCTGTTTGCAAGTTATTCCAAACAGAACAAGAACCTCATGCTTGTATCTAGTACAATAAAGAGAGAGAGAGAGAGAGAGAGAGAGAGAGAGAGAGAGAGAGAGAGAGAGAGAGAGTCATTGTTCTTTGCAACATTCATTAATTTTCTGCTACTGAAAACATGAGAAACCAATCTACAATAAAAGTCAGAGGAACCCATGCAGGCACCCAAAAAGCCACCATTTTCATCACATAACTCACTTTGTGTACTTGTCATATTCCTCAAAAGTCATCCATATGTCTGATTTGCGGGAAACCAGAGCACGGCCTGTGCTCAAGTTCTCTTTGGAGGAAACGGGTGCCACCTTGCTCCAGGAAGGGTACATGTGCCTCACGTCAATCATCAGGGTCCCATTCTTGGAGCGCTTCATTTTGTCCTTGTGGCGGATCTCTGGCGGTGTTTTGGGCTTCTTGCGTGGCTTGGCAAACTGCGCATCCAGCCCCACCATCGGCCCAATGGGAATGGCCAGCTTTTTCATGCAGTCCGTTCTTGGCCTCTCTGCTGGGTACAGCAGCACTGCACACACAAACAGGTACATGCACCGGAAATAATCATCACTGATCTGCAAGGATGTATATACATAACTACACATGCGTATATGCACGCATATACACACACAATGTGACTCATGCATGTATGCACACACACAGATACAGACACACGCGCACACACACACACACACACACACGCACACGCATGCATGCATTATTCCACAGACTGTGTGGTAAATAAATAACCTGAGAATTTCATTAAATATGCAAAAAGAAAAACATGAGAACACTAAGACAGTCTAGTTCAGCTGTTAAGATTTCCCCAAAAGACATGTAAAATATGCAGGTGCATGAAAATTATTTTAATAAAATAGCTTTGCCTACCAGAGGGCTGATACACTGTGAATTTATATCATAACCTTTTAATCATCAGACGTTTGAGTCTGAGCCATGCTTTTATGTCTAATATCATAACTTTTGTACAACTAGCCAGGGAAAAAACAGTCTTTACACTGATAGATATTTGCTAAGTCCCCATACAATGTTAATGTCTTCATTTACATGATACAGTAACTGCAAAAAA
This sequence comes from Alviniconcha marisindica, assembly GCA_018857735.1. Classification (NCBI taxonomy): domain Eukaryota; kingdom Metazoa; phylum Mollusca; class Gastropoda; family Provannidae; genus Alviniconcha; species Alviniconcha marisindica. Next base: position 316,674 of record JABMCL010003662.1, on the reverse strand, counting down.
GCACAAGGTATAAATCTAATATTGTCAAACAGAACCCACACACCATCACTCACTTCCATGTGAGTAGCTCATGAATAACCAGCACACTGTAGTAATATGATCATAACATTTAGCTTTCCCTAGGAAAAGATGATCTGACTTTCCATCAGAAAAATAAATAAAAAATCAACATACACTTGTTTGGACACATAAAAATACTACACGTACTGATATGGGTATTGCTGCTCTTGCGGCTGCTGTGCCTTACCCGGATAAGGTGACCAAATTTCCCACGCTGGACAAAGGAGTACTTTAAAAAAACAAGTGGAACACTGAAGTAGAGTCAAAGCTGCTGAGGAGACCCAAGTCCTTTGGGTCCAAGACCTACAGCTGGCTAAGGCAATTAAATGGTCCCTTACACAAGTCAGTCAATATACTCTCTCCTCAAATTGCTCATTCCCACCCTTTTTTCCAAGTTCAGATTGCTTTCCTGCTTTCCTCTGCCACAAAGACTCTGAGAAGACTCTATAAATTACACAACAAGTTCACTCCACATGACAAGTTCACTCCACATCGTACAAATCTCACATTTACCCAAGTTCATCCTGATGAGGCCTGCAGCTTATCCTGATTGTACACTGTACTTATTGATCAGGAATCCCGATCAGTGTTTGAATAAGACAGCCATCATGAGGAGGTAGTGGCCTATGTTGAATAAGACAGCCATCATGAGGAGGTAGTGGCCTATGTTGAATAAGACAGCCATCATGAGGAGGTAGTGGCCTATGTTGAATAAGACAGCCATCATGAGCAGGTAGTGGCCTATGTTGAATAAGACAGCCATCATGAGGAGGCAGTGGCCTGTGTTGAATAAGACAGCCATCATGAGCAGGTAGTGGCCTGTGTTGAATAAGACAGCCATCATGAGCAGGTAGTGGCCCATCTGGACAGGCAGGTTTACTGGGTGCAAAACTACTGTCCAGCAGAAATTTACAGCATTGACAACTCACCTCTATCTAAAAGTTCCGGTGTCAGGACGACCCCCTTCTCCTGACACATGCGGATGGCCTCAAAGTACTCCTTGAGGCAGTTGCGACGGAACTGGTCCAGTAGACTGCCCACTTCCCCCTCCAAGGTGGACATCATGCAATGGTTGTCCACGCCCTTGTGCCCGATGCGAATCACACCTGGCAGGTCAACCCGGGTGCCTTTCTTATCCGACGATGGCTGGGACAACAAAATATTCATTTAAATTCTTCTGGAGATTAAAAATCATGTTTGCAGGAACATTAAAAATAAATAAAAAATAAACCTTTCTTGAGTGCCTCATCTTGAGATGAGCCCCAAGCACTTCACAATGGCAAATATAGTGTTATCATCTCTGCATCTGTGCTCTAGTTGTATGTGACTCTGAATGAGTGACTGCAGCTTTACACTGCATGCTTTTGTTTTGTTTTGAATATCCACAAAGGTGGCTACAATACTGTTGGGTTGTTACATAGTTGGTAACATTCATACACACTACCCAAACAGTGGAAGCCCCACTTTTAACACCACCCTAAAACATGAAGCAAAAGTGACAGAAGTGGCGTGGTCCATGAATATCTGACAGTCACATTTACATAGTCCCTTCAGTCCCTGCATACATAGAGAAGCAATATAGCAATCTAACCTATTTCTTGGTGTAATGTGCTGCTTTAACACAAAAAAGCTGGAAATCTTAAAATCACATTTTCATGGCCCTTCATTTACGCTGCATAAAGAAAGCAATACAGCAATTTCACCCTTTTCATGATGTATTGGTTACTTTAACATAAAATATCTAATGATCAAATTTTTGCAGAATGAATAAAAACGACACAAACGCCCCACTGTATTCAAAACTTTAACTTTTCTGGAAACCTTTGTCAAAGAATTGTTATCACAGTTTTGTGGTCCCTTCAGATATAATACAGTGATATCACCCATTTCTTGCTGTATTGTGCTGTTTTAACACCAAATGCCTGACAATCACATTTTCTGACGTAATGCAGTGGTCTCACCCATTTCCTCATGTGTTGTGCTACTTTAACTGGGCTTTGAAATAATATTTGACAGTCACATTTCCATGGTCCCTTTCCACTTCATGTCACATGTCTTCACTGCCCAAAGTAACATAGCAATCTCACCCATTTCCTGGACTTTGCATGTTCCAGCACAGCCTTGTCATGTTTTCTAAGCTCCACCATTTCTTCGCTGGATGATGCTGGCCGCCTCTCATCCCTCAAATCAGCTGGGGGTGGCTCCAGGGAGTTAGGGGTGTCACTGCGGCTCCGGTGACCTGAGCCTGACCGACTGAGAGAAACACTGCCACTGCCCGAGTCTGCTTGCTTCTCACTCTGCCCCTGCACAGGTGAAAAACTCGGCATCAGCAGGTGACAGAAGAAAATCTGCGCTGATCAGCCAGTAACAGTCAGATTTTGAAATTGAGAAATAGTTAAAGAAAAAATCTGGATCTGCCACTGAAAGAAAGAAAAATCTGCATGTGCTAGTAAAAGAAGAAAAAAATCTGAACCTGCGCATGTGAAAAACTTGGCATCAGCAGGTAAAAGAAGAAAATCTGCATTGATCAGCTAGTGACAGTCAGATTTTAAAATAGAGAAAAAAATTCAAAAAAATCTGGATCTGCCACTGAAAGAAAGAAAATCTTCACGTGCTAGTAAAAGAAGAAAAATCTGCATCAGTTACTAAACATCAGATTCTGATTCAAGAAACCATTGCCCTTCAAAACAATAAAGACCTATTGTTCAAATTTTTCAGGGGCAATTTCAAGTAACAGTAGTCTCTTTCTTTTTCCATGATCAGTTCTTGTTGACTGCTCCTCCCACTGATCAATTCATCAATATTTGTTGCCTATTTGTCCTCAGCTTCATTCCATTTCATCTCTTTTTCATTCCATTTTTCCTTTTCCTTTTTTCCATTTTCTTTATCACTGTCCATTGTTCAAAATATCCCCATTTTCTCACTATATTTAATGCATCTAAACTATTTTAAGTTGTTCTGATTATTGTTAGATTATGCCTGGACCAAATAAACATTCACCAAAGAATGACTCATCTGTGAGAGCTACATTTCCTCCAAACCCTCAGCAGTGAAGCTGACCTGCATGAAATGAACATTCATCAAATGATGTCTTACCTGTGACAGTACATTTCCTCCAAACCCTCAACAGTGAAGCTGACCTGTACCAAATCAACATCACTAAACGATGTCTCACCTGTGCCGTTTCCACTTCCCCAAAACCCCCTTAAAGCAGAAAAAAGCGGGACGCTGACCTGTACCAAATCAACATCACTAAACGATGTCTCACCTGTGCCGTTTCCACTTCCCCAACATCTTCAGCAGTAAAATGACTGGCAGCTTCCTTGACTTGTTGATCAACTGGCTCTTTCAGAGGACTCATCACACCTGAACGATTGGTCTGGTTCGAGTGCAACTGATCTCTGCTGTAGGCTGCAATGCATACAAAGACCAAGCCTTGGGGAGTTAGCTTTAATGGATATATGTAGGTCTTTCACCCGAAAATAGTGTACACGTCTCACATACTTGTGTGTGCATGTGTGTGTGTGTGTGTGTGTGTGTGTGTGTGTGTGTGTGTGTGTGTGTGTGTGTGCATGTGTGTGAGTGTGTGCGTGCGTGTGCATGCATGCGTGTGTGCGTGCGTGCATGTGTGCGTGAATGCATGTGCATATGTGCATGCATGCATGTGTGCATGTGTGTGTGTGCATGCGCGTGCGTGTGTGTGTGTGTGTGTGTGTGTGCTTGTGTGTGTGTGTATGTGTGTGTGTACATATATATGTGTGCATGCATGCGCATGTGCATGTGTACATGTGTGTGACTGCATACACATGTGCACAACCATGTGTGTGTGTGTGTGTGTGTGTGTGTGTGTGTGTGTGTGTGTGTGTGTGTGTGTGTGTGTGTGCATGCAACATGCATCATGCATGTGTGTGTATGTGTGTGGTGTGTTGTGTGTGTGTGTGTGTGTGTGTGTGTGTGTGTGTGTGCATGTGTGATGTGTAGTGATAGACTGACAGATATGCTTTCATCTCGTTTAAATGTGCATGCTTTGAGGGATCGTGTGCTGCATTGACATAGAATGCATGCAAGGCAGGGCATATGGCATATGTGAACTAATTGCATGCAGGCTTTGTATTAACTTTCATTGTGCAAGTTTAATCAAACAAGAGCAAGTGTGTTTGCAGAGCACACATGCAAGCCTGCAAGCAAGTACACAACATACAACTTGTGACAAATACATGCATGCATGCATGCGCACTCACACACAAACAAACACACACACACACACGCGCGCGCACATGCACACACACACACACACACACACACACACACGCATGCGCTCTCTCTCTCTCTCTCTCCTCCCACTAAGATTGCATCCTGACTCACGAGAAATTTTAGACAAAGGTGAGGGATGAGTAACTGTGGGTTTCTGTTGCGTGCTCTCCTGTCGTCTCATGGCACGCCTTTCCTTTTTCAGTGCCTCCAGCCCATGGGCCACTTCCTTGAAGTCCAAATATTCATCAAAGTTGCGATCGAGCGACACCATCAAGTCTTCAATATCTGAGCCAGTGAGTGGAATGCCATACTGTAGGGAAAACACAACACAGAAAAACAAATTGAAAAGCAACAATCAAAATGACTTGTATTCAAAATGCTAACTGGTGGAAAGCCCAATAAGTGAAAAGCATGTTAACCACTTCATGACAGTATCAGTGGTCAGTGAAGGCTGCTTGTACCAGTTGGTAGTTTTAGTTGTGGGTAGCCCTCCTTTATTCACAAGGTAGTGTGCACCTCAATAAAAGTTTGGATTTCAAGCACTTATTTGTGACATTTCATGCATACCTTCAGTGCAAAATTTAAGTGTGTATTTCAGTACATACCTTCTCAACAGCGGCCAGCAGTTCCTCTTTGGTCAGTTTCCAGTCTTGATTGCGGTCAGCATTGCGGAACAGATCTATCAGGCGCATCTTTTTGTCTGCCAAAAACTTATCTAAAATTTGCAGTGCTGATGGTACTGGTACCTGGTAAAAAATATATATTAAATGTTTAATGTACATGTAAAGCATTCTTCAAACTGAGCATATTAAGTAGCATTACGCATTGTTTTAGGGGGATTTTCTGTTTTATTTGGTTGGTTGGGTTTTTCCTTGTTTGTATGGTCAGTTGTTGTTGCGGTTTTTGTTTTGTTTTTGTTTTCTGTTGTTGTTGTTTTGTGGTCATTTTGTTGTTGTTGTTTTTGTTTGTTTGGTGTGTTTTGGGTTTGTTTGTTTGTTTGTTTGTTTTTTTTTGTTTGTTTTTTTGGGGGGAGGTATATCATCAATAGTCCTGTCAGTTTTACACTCATCAGTTGAAGCTGATACCTGTTCAACTTGTAGACAGAGCTGACCTTTCTACAGAATGATTATTTACTGAATCTGTTTGTCTTTAATCTTCTCTAAGCAGTCTGATTCACAGTACAACATGTCACGAAGTAGTTAATATTTGCACACCTTGTGCTGACTGAGGAAAAGGGCTTTAGCAGTAGGAGTCCAAACAAACATACGTCTGCTCATGTGCATTCATGCACACATGCATGCGCGTGCACACACACACACACACACACACACGCGTGCGCATACACACTCACACACACACACACACACATATTTGTGCCATTTGAGAGAGCAATTACACATTGTTTTGATATTTAGCTCATCAAAAATACCCTATCACAATTCTATTTTTCCGAGACCCTGTATAGGGATCATCCATTTCCGAATGAACACAACATCTGTACCATATGCACAAACCCAAGACATGCGCCATTAAGTCAGTACAGCTGTGTTGGTTTAGAAAAACTAAAACAGTCCCCCATCTCTGTTCCAACTTGTTCCAGCAGTTGGCCAACACACCAATGATGTTCATAGTACACAGTACTTGGACTGATGTAATATTATACCTTGTACCTACCTTCATGCATGGCACAACTGGTGGCTCTTTTTCTTCTGGCACTGGCTCAGGTGGAGGGGGTGATTCTGGTTTCCAGAGCCGAGCTGCTTTAAGCTGTGCATGGACGCGCTTCTCCAACTCTGATTTGTCTCCCTTGCGTTGAAGGAGAGCTTCACTCAGTCCCATTCTGTCCAAGTTTCCTCGCAAGGCCTGTCGTTCAGCATACCACTTCTTGTAGACTGACTCCTTCTCCTTTTCTTCCTGAAGTGTGATATTAAATGCAAGAATATGAATCAAACTAACAGTACTATCTCAACAAGTATGTGTAGTACATCCTGTCATTATACTAATATCATAACTAGTTGTATTTTATGTCCATTGTTCAGCTCTTGGTCATTTAAGCAAACAGGGAAGTAAATATAGCACACAAACACACAATCAGAAAGTTAATTTGTAAGAAACAGTTTAATTTGATATTGCAGTCTTCTAAGATTTGGTTTCTAAATTATACATCCATCCAGACAATGAGTTTTAAAGGTGTATAACAGCTCCTTAACACTAAACAAATTTACACTACATTAATAATTATAATGGTAAATCTTAGTACCATGCCCCATAATATTCAATACGATGAACAAGTACTGTGTCACATTCTGAGCATCACTTTCCAGCACCTTCCTCCAAACTCTGCCAGATTTAGTTACGCC
>JABMCL010003662.1:302500-305000 GCA_018857735.1 Alviniconcha marisindica | reverse complement strand
CAAGTTAGGCTGTCACGGACGTGAGAAACATGCACACGTGCGTAACAATACTGACTCAATGCGAAAAACACACGTCAAAACAGTATGGTGGGGAAAGGACTTTTCATCACTTCTCTCATATTGCTGACAGATATCTCGTGACAAAAACTACCGCACATTCTAATGCTTGCCTGGCATTTTGCTTTGTACACTCATTATTCGAATTTAGGTTGAGAGGAAGTTATGAGAGATATAATAATAGCTTCTATTGTTTGGATAACCACTTGAGTGTCTTTCTAACGCGAGCGCACGCACACACACACGCACACACACACACACGCACACACACACACACACACAACACACACACACACACACACACACACACACACACACACACACACACACAACACACACACACACACACACACACACACACACACACACCACGCGACGACACACACACACACACACACACACACACACACACACACACACAACACACACACGCACACACACACACAACACACACACACACACACACACACACACACACACACACACACACACACACACACACACACACACACACACACACACACACACACACACACACACACACACACACACACACCACGAACACACACACGCACCACGCACAGCAGCACAGCACACCACCACCACGACGCACCCACGCACGCACACATACACCACACACACACACACACACACACACACACACACACACACACACACACACACTCCACGTAACTAATTAACTAACTCTGCACTCACTTCGGCAAGCAGCCAGCATACTTTTACCACCACTCCACGGGACTGCTCGTTGACCCTTTAGCGGCCTGCTATAATTAGTCCCATCATTCGGACAAAACTCCAGCAAAGTAACTCTGCCTCATCCGAGGATGTATATTCGGTGGAGTCCTAGTACGTACCTTGCATTTACTCGCATGCTAGGTAGGTGGGAGTTACCGTAGGCGACTCAGGTCTTTGTCGTTGTGTTAGTCTGACGTCCTTCGAACGCTGATTAACTCCCCTGTTTGCTGGTTCCTAATTTTAGTCAAACATTAAGCTTCCATCAGAGCACAAGTCGGGTACACATCTTTCTACCCAAGACATAGTTACAGCAACTAAAAAAGGCGTGTGTCGTGCCTGATTACGTGAAGGCATAATCCTTGTAATTATTATGTAGTCTTTGACTAGGCAATAGGGTACGTGTCAAAGGTAGACACATCCGCAGCTGGCCTATGATTATTTTGTTTTATTGATACACTTGCTCAGAATTTAACGTGAATTCATGGTTAATATCATGTTACCTTCGTTCCACTGTTGTTTTTAATGTACCCGTTCGTCGCCCCATAAAAGACGATTGACGTTTGAATGACTGGGACGTACCCGACCCGTTTCACACATGTATTCACCCTTCCACCCCCCTACTGACAACCGACAAGAAGACACACATGCATGGACGTCATGCATTTACGGACGTACGCATCGTTATCGGCATCATACAAGGATATTTGTTAGCCAGTGAAACTTAAATGTACTTAGGAATTTGTCTTGGTGAGGTTCCGGTCATACAGCGCACTAACAAACAAACAAAACATTACAATTAGTCATGCATAAAAGTTATAAATAAGGTTAAATTCAACAATGTGAGTAAGTAACTTGGTGTTTTACGCCCATTCAAACAGAGTAACAGTCACAGCTAATCACAGTCACATAAAAACTTAATTTCGTAGTATGTGCACTTTGAATCATCATAAACAAGCAGTGTATGGCTTTGTGCAAAACCAGAATTAAACAAACCCCATCCGACACAATAAAACATATTGTACTCTGTTAGCGGTGGCCTCAGAGAATGATGGCGGGTTACGCTGTCTGACCTACTCAAAGCTAAGCATCCCAAAGCACGGGTGCTTCCTTCCACTGCTGAACCGGCTAGCTGCTTTCCTTTAAACAATCGAACTCTGACGATGGCCCGTGTCAATGGGAACAGGATATTGCTACTTTCTCCACCTTCCGTCGCTGGTGGGCCGATGGGCTGGACATGGGACCTACTGTCAACGTATACGGTGGCTGATGAGACAGTGATAACTTAAAGGCGCACTAAGTCTTGTCCAATAATTAGTCAACGAGTAATGTCTTCATTCATGGTTGATAAGGCCTGCTCAGCACCCTCCTTGCTTAATGGTTCTTGTGTTGAAATCATTTTGCAATTTGGGTAGAGCTGACACACAAAGTAAATTTGCTACTTTTTTAGATGCTTGACGTAAACTGAAAAATGAAATGCTGAAAGCAAAGAGGGACCTCTGGACCTCAGCCCCCGGAAAATTGTGCGTATGTGTGTGTGTGTGTGCTGGCGTGCGTGCGTGCGTGCGTGCGTGCGTGCGTGCGTGCGTGCGTGCGTGCGTGTGTGTGTGTGTGTGTGTGTGTGTGTGTGTGTGTGTGTGTGTGTGTGTGTGTGTGTGTGTCTGTGTCTGTGTCTGTGTCTGTATCTTGT
>JABMCL010003662.1:232500-297500 GCA_018857735.1 Alviniconcha marisindica | reverse complement strand
TTAGAAACAGGGTCACGTGAGTCGTTTATAACAGAGAGGAATCACAGTTGCACGTGGCTTATGGACATTATCTAGAATGACTGTGTTCGACTGAAGCATTTTCCCCTTAGAAACAGGGTCACGTGAATATTTTACAACAGAGAGGAATCACAGTTGTACGTGGCTTACGGACACTGTCTAGAATGACTGTTAGATTGAAGCATTTTCCCCTTAGAAACAAAGACACGTGGCTTGTGGATAATATCTAGAATGACTGCTCGACTGACACATTTTTCGCTTTGAAGCAGGGTCACATGAGTCGTTTATAGCAGACAGGAATCACAATTGCACGTGGGTTATGGACACTCTCTAGAATGACTGTGTTCGACTGAAGCATTTTTATTTTTATTTTTAAATACTGCCTTGAAAACAGGTTCACGTGAGTCTTTTACAACAGACACGAATCACGTGGCTTATGGACACTGTCCAGCATGACTGTGTTTGACTGACGCATTCTCTCCTTAGAAACAGAGCCACGTGAGTCTTCACGACAAGAAACACAGTTGTACGTGGTTTATGGACATTATCTAGAATGAGTGTGTTCCACTCAAGCGTTTCTCCATTAGGAACCGTGCAGGGTCACGTGAACTTTTCCAGCTCAGTCTTTTTACAACAGAAAACAATCAAAGTTTTACGTGATTTATGGACACTATAAATATCGTGACTTTGCTCGACTCGGCGTCTCTTCCTTAGAAACATGGGTCACGTTCGAGTCTCTCTCTCTCTCTCTCTCTCTCTCTCTCTCTCTCTCTCTCTCTCTCTCTCTCTCTCTCTCTCTCTGGAATTAATATAGTAATAGAACACAAATTCAGCTGAGCATTCCAAAAACAAACCAAAAACAAATCTTTAATTCAGACCTTTTTATCTTAACTGGACAAAATGTGTTTTGAGAAGCCTACCCATACCCGTGCCTTTGTATCCAGCAAGTGTACATATTTCCTCTCCTTACCTTCGCTGTGTTTCTAGTCTTTTCTTAGACGTGAAAGTCTACTGCGGTCCTGGTTCTTTTGGGCCCACGTGCAGCGTGACCTGTCAACCCAGGAAAGACAACTCTGCCGGCTACAAGTGTGATCGCATGACGGGAAGCAAGATTTGTCTTGCGGGTCAGTTTGTGATCAGAAACTTTTGTTGACTCGCAGTGCTTTCTGGTTTGGAATCCATTAAACAGTTGAATTCAGTCGAGGCTAATTGCCAAATATCAATCAAATAATTAAATGTTTTGATTCAGTCACTTGGATTGTCCGTCAGTCAAACTGACTTTCAATAATAATCTTCTACTTTCCTTCTTTCCTTCTTTCTTTCTTCTTCTTCTTCTTCTTGAGGTAACTGTTCCAATGAAAATGTCAAGAGAAACCGTACTAAGTATGTTGATAAATATTATACACATCATCCCAAAGTGCCCAAATTTTGTAGCCTCATGAATATGACGTCAAAATCTAAGAATGTTAAGCTTGCCAAATTTATTAGTTGTATTTTTGAGTTATTTTGATTAAGCCAATAATGAAACACAACGAAATAAGAAATATCTAATTTTTAAGCCTTAGCCTTACATATTTATAACAACTTTGATTTGTGTTTGAGTATTTTTTCTTTCTTATATATAAAGTGTGGTAGTTATTTATTAGTAGAACTCGTACTTGTTCATAATGAATGTCGTGTGCGAATTTAACTTCGCTTTCTAGCCCCCAGGAGCAAAAAGCTCAATAAAACCTTGAACCTTGGTAACGGACTATTTCGTGAGACTTATTCCGCACTTGGATTGTCCGTCAGTAACTCATCCAAACCACCTAACTGTGTGTGCAGGCTGGACGGGCGAGAACTGCGACATCAGCGTCAACGACTGTGTGACCAACAGGTGTCAGCACGGGGCGAGCTGTGTCGACGGCCATCTTGGTTACACGTGCGTCTGCGCCCCGGGATATAAAGGTCAGTCTGTAAATACGACCGTCAGTCTGGACACATGACAGTGCAGTCAGTGTGAACACGTAATACACACTCCGAACACCGCTTTCCGGCACCTGCCTCTTGAAGGAAGCATGTCGTAAACCACTGTTTCGAGTTTGCACGTAACAGTCAGTATGGATATATGACAGCCAGTAGGAACACGTGGTAGTTCAGTATGAACACGTGACAGAATGAACATATCACAGTCAATATGAGCACGTACTAATCAGTATGGATACGTAACAATCAATAATTATGAACACGTGACAGTCAGCATGACGCCGTGACAGTATGAACAATCAGCATGACGCCGTGACAGTATGAACAATCTGCATGACGCCGTACACGGGCGTGGAGTGTATGAACAAGTGGTAGCCAGTATGAACACGTAGCCTAACAGTCAGTATGAAAAAGTAACAATCAGTACGAATGCGCTACAGTCAGTATGAACTCGAGACGGTAAGATCCGTAGCATTTCAGTATGAACAGGTCAAAGTCGGTATGAATACTTAACAGTATAAACACGTAACAATCAGTATGAATACGTGACAAACAGTCTGAAGCCGTGACAGTATCAACACGTTGCATTTCAGAACGCGTGACAATACACCTGATAGTCATTCTGGATACATGACACTGTTAGTCGATGCATTTGCGCGATCACAGTGCCAGGCACATCCTCCTGTGTGTCATCAAACAGGTGATGTGTGACTTCGTTTTCGACGTGAAAGGTATTGGAGTACAGCAACTGGAGTGATATAAACGTAAACTATCAAGGTTTGTCAACCTTTCAGGGCAGTTCTGCTCCGATGAGATCAACGAATGTCTCAGCAACCCGTGTCTAAACAACGGCACTTGCGACGATGACGTCAACGGATTCACGTGCACGTGCGACCCCAAGTGGACGGGGGTCACGTGTCAAGTGCGTGATGCTTGCAGCGAGGTCTCGTGTGCCAATGGCGGCACCTGTTTCAATGTCAACAACACCTTCGTCTGCAAGTGTCCACAGGGTTTCGCCGGTAAGTGACTAATCGACTAATCATGATGACCATCATCATCAAGAAAATGGCAATTGCAATGCCAGGGATTGTTTACGATGGTGGAATAAGAAGTGTGGTTGGTAACTGGATTTTATCGTTCTGCCAGCCGCTCGCCTTCAGCGCAGAACACAAAAAGAAGAAGAAGAAGACGAAGAAGAAGAAGAAGAAAAAGAAGAGCAGCAGCAACAACAACAACAATAACAAAAGCAACAACAAGACAAAGAAGAGCTCTACATGACACACCTTTATAAAATTGTGCAGAATGCGTTCTTTGAATAGAAAAACAACACCTTCAACAGCACGGATTAAGAAATACCTATGGACGAGTAAGCTAAGCAAAAGCCCAAATGTGTGTGTGTGTGTGTGTTTGTGTGTGTGTGTGTGTGTGTGGTGTGTGGTGCGTGCTGGTGCTGCTGGTGTGCGTGCGTGCTGGTGTGTGCGTGCGTGTTGTGTGTGTGTGTGTGCGTGCGTGCAATGTGTGTGTGTGTGTGTGTGTGTGTGTGTGTGTGTGTGTGTGTGTGTCCTGACTCATAATACGTGTGTGCGTGCGTGCGTGCGTGCGTGTCGTGCGTGTGTGTGTGTGTGGTGTGTGTGTGTGTGTGTGTGTGTGTGGTGTGTGTGTGTGTGCGTGGTTTGTGTGTGCGTGGTGCGTGCGTGCATATATGTGCGTGTGTGTGTGTGTGTGTGTGTGTGTGTGTGTGTTTTGTGTGTGTGTGTGTGTGTGTGTGTGTGTGTGTGTCCTGAACTCTATAATACAGTGTGTGTGTGTGTGTGTGTGTGTGTGTGTGTGTGTGTGTGTGTGTGTGTGCGCGCGTGCGTGCGTGCGTGCGTGCGTACGTGCGTGCGTGTGTGTGGTGCGTGCGTGCGTGTGTGTGGTGTGTGTGTGTGTGTTCAAACTCAGGTCGGTCGTGTGAGACGAACGTGGACGAATGCATGAGTGCTCCGTGTCAGAACAACGGCACATGCTCTGACCTGAACGGCGCCTTCCATTGCACGTGCAACCCTGGATGGATGGGCGTGGCGTGCGAGGCGGACGTGGACGAGTGTGCCAGCAACCCCTGCGTCAACGCTTCGAAGTGCCACAACCTCTTGAACGATTTCGCCTGTGTCTGCCACACGGGTTATACTGGTATGGCTACCCCCCCCGCCCCCACCCTCCTTTTTTCCTACCACACCAGACAGGCACAAATGAACTTGCCTCTCTCTCTCTCTCTCTCTCTCTCTCTCTCTCTCTCTCTCTCTCTCCTCTCTCTCTCTCTCTCTCTCTCTCCCACACACACACACACACACACACACACACACATACTCACTCACTCACTCGCACGCACACGCGCGCGCACACACACACACACACACACACACACACACACACACACAGACAACACACACACACACACACACAGACACACACACACACACACACACACACACACACACACACACACACAGTACACACACACACACATATTTTGCAATACATCTAAATTTCAATCTTCTGTCTTATTTTGGCAGGAAAACGCTGCGACTCGGACATCAACGAATGTCTGAGGCAACCATGTCAAAACAATGGCAACTGCACCAACAAAGAACCAGGTTTCGAGTGCGCGTGCGTGCCCGGTTTCTATGGTGACACGTGCGAAAAGGATGTGGACGAATGCGAGATGACCCCGTGCGCTGAAGGCTCCGCTTGTCTCAATGTTCCTGGAAGCTTCAACTGCCTTTGCAAACCAGACTTTACAGGTGACCGCAGTAATCACAGATAAACAGCGAGATCCAAACACATAAACGATTAAAAGGAACGATAATTTAATGTGACAATGCAAACGTGCGAATTTTTGGGGTAAGCCCCTTCTTCAAGCGACAAAACAACAGTAAGACGGTGATAAATGAAATGTACTTAACCGTATGCGGCTGTGCACCTTTCGGTCCATATAATTTACTCAGTCTATACGAAGCTAAATACACTGGATCTATCGACTGAAACCCATTCTTCAGCGCGAGTTGCTGTCGCAGGATTCAGGAAAGCAAAAGGACACATTACTAATTTAGAAATAAAATAATATCTTTCTGACTTCAGACCGCATCTGTGACGTCCAAACAGACGGACTGCCTTTGACAAATATGCGAATTATTCCTGGTACAACCGCTGGTGCCAGGCTTTAGGAAAGGGAGAGCAATAACAACTGATGGCCACTTTTGAATTTAGAAAACGTCTTCTTTCTTTCTTCTTCTTTTTTCTGACTGCAGGACGAACCTGTGACGTCCAGATAGACGACTGCCTGGGACAGGTCTGCGAACACAACGGAACCTGCATCGACGCCATCAACGATTTCCAGTGCGCCTGCGTCGAGCAGTACACAGGCCGGAAATGCGGTGTCTACATTGACCGTTGCCTGGCAACGCCGTGTCACAATGACGCCCAGTGTCGGGACCCGGGATACGGGCAAGCCCTCCAGTGTCGGTGCAGAGCAGGGTGGGAGGGACCTCTGTGTGATGTGGACGTGGACGAGTGTTTACTGGTAAGTTGGTGACGAGACTCTCTTCTGGCGTGAGCCGGTTTGGCCCAGCCGTGCGGCGCTACTCTGTAATTACTGGGCTGGTGAACAGAGGTACCTCGGTTCACTTCTGCTCACCATTCCCTTCAGCAGGTGTTGTTTTTTTTAACTGCCTTTGCGGCTTTGTAACAAATTAATGTAGTATTAAAATATCTGACACTGCTGCCCATTTTAACGCAGTACCATTCTGGTGTCTGGATCTCTAGCCTTTGTCTATCGTGTGCTGTTCATAACACATACACACACACACACACACACACACACACACACACACACACACACACACACACACACACACACACACACACACACACACACACACACACACACACACACACACACACACACACACACACACACACACACACACACTACATTTATAATGCGCTCCGAGGGCTCACAAGATACACAATTATTTGCCTGAAGACCTTACGAGTAAGCATTTCATGTAAAGACTATTGACTAAAAGGGACACCAGGATACAGTGACAAACGTTAACAGTTTGAAACAATGTCTTTCGACAGGACCCGTGTGCTAACGGAGCTGCGTGCGTGAACACCCCGGGTACCTTCACGTGCCAGTGTCCCGAGGGGTGGACAGGACTGCTGTGTCAGGAGGACGTCAACGAGTGCCGGCTGCTGATGGACAAGGAAAAGGAACGGGTACTTGAAGGCGTTATGTTAGACGCTGCATGTTCAGTTCAGTATGGTATCTATGCGCGCGGAAAAGCCCAAGTGCGTTCCACCTCGTCTGTCAGAAGATTCCCAAACGTTGGCTTTGAAACAGTTCCAGTGTTCGTCTGTTTGACTATGCCCTCAATATTCGTCTGATTGACTATGCCCTCAATATTCGTCTGATTGACTATGCCCTCAATATTCGTCTGATTGACTATGCCCTCAATATTCGTCTGATTGACGATGGCCCTCTCTCGTCCTTTCAAGGAAGATTTGTCGAGTGCTTCCTCTTTCCACGTCTCTCTCCTCCAAGCGATCGCTGGTGTGATGTCCTTGGTTTTGTGCCCGCAGGTAATGTCTCAAGTTCTTCAACACTTCATATCTTCCGAGACGAAAACCACTTGCGATGGTTGCTTTCCAGTTAGTCTATTTGCTCGGTCATTTCCATTTACTCTGGCATGTCCAGGGCAGTACACGCACTGGAGATTTTGAAGGTGAATGTCAACCATTGACACATTCCAATCTGGGCTTTCCATTCACCTTTTCACTTTTTGTAGCAAGCTCATTGAATCTGTGAGGATGATGGCACTTGTGGTCTGACTGTCACCAGAGGAGGGCATGGGTGACTGCTTCCACCTCCATTGTCAAGGTGGAGGTGGAGACCGTATAGGCTGCACTGTCTTCATCGATGGTAGTCGCACCTTGCTTTACAGTGAAGCCCCACCCTCACTAGTCTTTGGTGACTGAGCCGTCAGTGTACACTATGGGGTCGTGCGTTTTGCTGTTTTCTTGAATGAAAAGCTTGATCTCTGACTATGTTTTGTCTGTTGGCCATTCTCGACATGGGTTCCCAGGTTTTCTGGCAGGAGTGTCTCAGAGACGCCAGAATCAGCAGTGGGTGCGCGCGCGCGTGTGTGTGTGTGTGTGTGTGTGTGAATGTGTGTGTTTACACCAACACAGAGAAAGTTTGGTTTTGCTAGTCTTCCTACTACCACCAGCTTCGCTCTCTCTTGCCTGAAACCTGTCCTGTTTCTGTCATGTCTGCATGTTCTTTTGCATGCATATGTATATAATACCCTCTCCTTTCCTTCCGCCTCTCGCAGCTTAACGAAACGATGGGCACGGTCCTGGAGTCTGAGCCACAAAAGCAACACCCCTCAGACGCCGAAGTGTCGCAGGCCTGGTGTCAGCACGCGGGCATATGCGCCAACGTGGACGGCGGGTTCATGTGCATATGCCTGCAGGGGTGGCAGGGTGAGCGTTGCCAGGACGACGTGGACGAGTGCATGTCCCAGCCGTGTCGGAACGGGGGCAGGTGCAGCAACACCCCCGGAGCGTTCACCTGTGCCTGTGACGAGGCCTGGTCTAGCCAGGTCAGTCGATCATTATCCGTCGGTGCTTTGGTTTTTGTAGCGAACAAGGTCCGGGGAAACATGGTGCTTAACATCCCCAGAAACCTTAATAGGGACGTGGAAAGGAGGAGATCGGGAAGAGATGAATGGCTCATCCGCGCGTTTTCACCCATAAAGGCAGAAGGGGCCGTCAGCCATCGCCAGAACAACAATGTTAAGGAGGTGGGGACCCCGCCAGTGCGAAGCATCTTGCGTACTTTGCCAACTGCTGTTTCAACAAAGACAAACCAGGTGCTAAAAACCTGAAGCAAAGGATTGTCCAACTCTCTATGAGAGCCCATCTCCACCTCCCTGCTCTTGATCTCGCCCAGACTCGAAATCCGGGGCCCCATGCGGTGCCATAAAGCTGCCTGAAGGAACAGCGGTTACGAGTTCGTAGAATTAATTACTTCTCGGAAGATACCAACGACGTAGCTGGTGAACTGTGCGTTTCTTAGAGTGGACACAGCCACCTACGAAACTCTAACATTTACGCTCGTCTTGTCTGTCCGAGCAACGTCAGATTCACAGTAAGTAAGCGTTGCTGACGATGTAGCGACGCTCATAAAGTTCAAATTCGGAAGCCTTGTCGGGGGCAACGTCCGGATTGACTAAATTCCTCTCACTATTTTCTTCTTCGGTTCTTTCTTAGGTGATCTTATGCGGTTGGTGGAACGTTAAAATCCCAGAACTAATTAACTAATGTGCAAACTTGCCGCTTTCGGTGGAATGACCAATCGAGACATTGTGAGACATTCCATTTACTCAACAACCAGTTCATGAGACAGCTTAGCAAGAAATACACATCCCCATAATAATAATCCCCTGATCCATGCAGCTGACCTCTTGCTTTCAGCCGGAGAGCCCCGCCCACTTAGACAAGCGGGATTAACAACATAACGTTTGTTTGAACTCGCGCTTCGAACTGCACAGACCCAAGGCGCTTGTGGCCATTGTTTTAGAAAACAGCACGGTCGCGTACTTCGCCGGTTTGCATTACAATAGTACTTGGACAGCTCAAGGGCTGGTCTAAGGAATTGTGGCTGCATTAAACGCTGACTGGTCAAAGCTCATCTTACGTCTGTATTGTCACAGGGTGGCTACAGTCATGTCAAAACACTGGACATAACTCACCTCCCCCCAAAAAAACAAAACAACAACAAAAAACAAAACAAAACAAAAAACAACAACACATAAGTGGATTAGCTCTCCATCTAATTTTTCATGGTTTTTCACAGTTTAATTGTTGTTTAAGTGTCGTTTTGTACATTGATAAAGGGGATTACCCCCAACAAATTCGCATGTTGTGTTTTGTCCTAATAAATAGCATTATTTTGAACCTTTTATGTGTTTGGATACAGTCATGTCAGTTCACTCTGAATCTGCAACCAGTACGTAACCTGTTGCAGCTATGCGACACAGACGCGGACGAGTGTGAGCGGAGCCCTTGCAAAGCGCCTGCTTCCTGTGTCAACACCCTGGGCAGCTTTCACTGCGCCTGTCCACCCGGCTGGCAGGTCTGTCTGTATGTCTTCATGTCCACTGTCTTGTTCTTTGTCTAGTAGAATATCTGTCTGCCTATCTGTCTGTCTGTCTGCCCATTGTCTTGTTCTTTGTCTTGTAGAATATCTGTCTGTCTGTCTGTCTGTCTGTCCATTGTCTTGTTCTTTGGTAGAATATATATCTATCTTTCTGTCTGCCTGTTTGCCTGAAAGTATGTCTGTCCATTGTCCTGTATGTTCTTTGTCTGGAAGCATATCCGTCTGTCTGTCTGTCTGTGTTTGATTGTTTGGCTTCCTACTTGTTTTCATGTACGTTTATCTCTCTTCGTTCATATTTGTCTAAAGGAGGACTGGGGAGAATGTGGTTTAGGGTATGGCGTCTGACTGCTTTTAAAAGCCGTTAGCATACAATCCCCCCTGCCCCCATACCCCCACCCCAGCCTCTCCCGCTTTTTTTCTCCCTCCCTCCAGCCCCGCCTCTCTCTGTCTGTCTGTCTGTCTGTCTCTGTCTCTCTGTCTCTGTCTCTGTCTCTCTGTCTCTGTCTGTCTGTCTCTCTGTCTCTGTCTCTGTCTCTGTCTCTCTGTCTCTCTCTCTCTGTCTCTCTCTCTCTCCTCCTCTCTCCCTCTCTCTCTCTCTCTCTCTCTCTCTCCTCTCATGAGCTTTTTGTTCCCGTTGCCACCCGATCGCAGGGTGAAGACTGCGACCAAGATGTGGACGAATGCCAGGGAACGGCCACCACAGCAGACCCCTGCCCGGACTGCCCCACGACTGCCGGCCCTCCCTGCGCCGGAAACGCTTTCTGCTCCAACGCCAGTGTGGCGGCGTCACCTTGCAAGAACAACGCGAGCTGCCGCAACACCCCGGGCAGCTTCGCCTGCTCCTGCGCGCCAGGCTGGGCCGGCGCCACGTGTGATGAGGACGTGGACGAATGCGCTGTCGGTGTCAAGGGCGTCACCAAGGAAAGCGGTTCTAACTCGCGTTCACCCGATCTTCTCACCACGGCGGGCGGTTTGCCGGATGATAAGAGCTCCGCTGCTGGCTCGGAACCGGACACTTTCGGTAACGCCGGGCCCGTGTCGCAGACTGCCGGTTCCTCATCGGCGACCGCCACCGCTGATGTTGCTGCAGCGGAAAGGAGTCTGGGCGACGCCTGTCTCCACGGAGGCGCGTGCCGGAACGCGCCCGGTTCCTTCACCTGCACATGCGGTCCACGGTGGTCCGGACCTCGGTGCGAGCTGGACGTGGACGAGTGCGGCCAGGGTTCAAACCCGTGCCAGAACCAAGGCCGATGCAGCAACTACCCCGGAGGGTTCAACTGCACGTGCGAGGGGCCGTGGGAAGGCGAGGTCTGCGATCAGGAGAAGGACGAGTGCCGCGACGAGCCGTGCGAACACAGCGGTGTCTGCATCAGACGGAGGGTGGCGGACGGCGGCGGCGTGCAGTGCCTGTGTCGTCGTGGTTGGCGGGGCTTCAGGTGCCGGGAGGACAGGAACGAGTGCGACCTTGAGCCCTGCCTCAACGGCGGCACCTGCGTCAACGAGGAGGGCGGTTTCCGGTGCGCGTGTCCTGAGGGTGTCACGGGAAGCACGTGCAGCAATGACACCGCTTTTAACAAAGGTCAGATTGCTTCTGTCACTTTTCCTTTCTTGGTTTTCTTCTATGTGCGTGTGCTGTTATTAGTGTGTGCGTGTGCGGACACAGGCACGTTCGCACGCGTGTATGTGTGCGTGCGATGATACGTGCGGGCGTGCGTTCGTGAGTGTGTGTGTGTGTGTGTGTGTGTGTGTGTGTGTGTGTGTGTGTGTGTGTGCGCGCGTGTGTGTGCGTGTGCGTCGTGTCGTGTGTCTGCGTGCGTGCGTGGGTGCGTCGCGCTGTGTGTGTGTGTGTGTGTGTGTGTGTGTGTGTGTGTGTGTGTGTGTGTGTGTGAGTACGTGTGTGTGTGTGTGCATGTGTGTATATGTGAGTGCTCGCGTGTGTGTGCTCTTGTGTGCGTACGTGTGCGTGCGTCTGCGTGCTCTGTGTGTGTGTGTGTGTGTGTGTGTGTGTGTGTGTGTGTGTGTGTGTGTGTGTGTGTGTGTCTGTATGTCTGTGTGTGTGGTTATGCCCAGTAGAGATAGATTTTGCACCTGTAATCTTCACTCAAGTTTTTGAGATAGTAAGTAACTTAATGTTTTACGCCTAGTGAACCAGGACGGTTATATCAGGGCGACATTTTGAGATAGAGTCATAAAAGATTATAATGTTACTATCTACAAATATTCGGACGTTGAAATCAGAAGAAACTAATATTTTCTTTACGTTTTGGCCTAGAATTGTGTGTTGTTATTTTCTTCGAAGTCACAAGTTTATATGTAAGTTTCTGACGATTAGTTAGTTAGTTGATGTTTTGACCCCAGTCAACCACACAGGTTTGCATCGGACATACTGAAACACATGTAATAAGTTACAACAACGACAATAACAAAGACGACGACCACTAATAGCCATGATTGGGTTCTTCTCAAGTTTCACCTAGATGTAACCTACGGGATTAGTGTATGAGCGTTAAAAAATATTGAGCTGTTTATCTCCTGAAGGTATTGCTGGCACCGTCGAGACGTTCGGTAGACGGTAGCGATGAGAAAGATGCGGCATTGTCTGTGGTGTGTTTCGCAGTCTTCGCTGTAGACGTTCCTCGTGTTGCCTGTCGCAGGCGTCACTCTCCCTCTCTACCTGCGCGGACACCTGGCACCGGAAGCGGAAATTAAGCTGAAAGAAGGAATCAAGGTCTTCCTGCAGCAGAACGGAGAGTTTCGTCACGATGTCAGCGTGCGTGTCTACCTGCAAATGCATAAAATGACTGCAGGAAA
The DNA here is from genome assembly GCA_018857735.1 of Alviniconcha marisindica. Lineage (NCBI taxonomy): Eukaryota > Metazoa > Mollusca > Gastropoda > Provannidae > Alviniconcha > Alviniconcha marisindica. The sequence goes on along the minus strand of JABMCL010003662.1, from coordinate 285,505 downwards.
TCCCAAGTAAGAGTTTATTTATGTGTGTGTAAGTGTGTGTGGGGAGTGGTGGAGGGGGGGGGGGGGGGGGGGGGGTAGCGTAGGGTGGGGGACGGGGGGGGGGGGGGGGGGGGGGGTCTTCATTATTTTTGTTTTCTCGAAATCTTTGCCGATTTGTTCCAGTTTAATACGGGCCTGGTGAGAGTGATTTGACACAGAAATTATTAAAAGACAAATCTCTTATGAATGATGCAAACTCCAGGCACTGGTTTACGACAGCCTTCCTCCAACCACTGCCATAACTGGTTACGGAATAGATCTCCGTTGGTGCTCTAATGGCTTTAATTTTGTAACAGACAACCCAAATTATATCAGGTGTTTCTTTTATAGTCGCCCTCGTTGCTTGTTACATTGAACAAGTAAAAAGAAAATCGTTCAAACTGAGACGGAAGTAAGTTTTACCCGGGGGTGGACGCGCCTCATGTTTACGTGCATGCTTCGACACTATGGTGTTTTCAGTCTTATTAGTAACCAGACCTTTCGGATGGGGACTGACAGCGTCGGGAGACAAATGAGCGGAGATAAGGAGTAACCCTTCAGTGACGTAACCAATTGTGACAGAGTTTGGAGGAAGGGTGCCGGAAAGCGAAGCTTTGAAGACAACTGAAACGAGACCTAGCGCTTGAAGAAGCGGAAACCATTCCAAGGGAAGTAACTGCGCCTGGCTACGTTATACATCAGGAGAATACGATCACTTCCCCTGATCAGACAAACGTGCCTGAAGATTCGGCTTCACGCGGGTTCTTCTCAAGTTTCGACCCAGACATAACCTACGGGACTGTTTTATGAGCGTTAAAACATATTGAGCTGTTTATCTTCTTGAAGGTACTGCTGGCACGTTGAGACGTTTGAGAGAATTGTCTAAAGCTGTGTTGTCTCCGAAAATGTAGGCCTACTGGTGGGGACCGAGATCCCAGGAGATGAGGGGGAGGGAAGGGAGAGGGGGAAATATACTTAACGTCATTATTATCGTCACCGCCAGAATGATTCTGTTGTTATTGTTGATCGCTTTTGTATAGCGCTATTCTCCGCTCTCGGGCAGGCTCACTGCGCTCGCATGTGATTGTACATGAGTGACTAGATTTTTATAGCGCGTCTTTTGAATATCCACCGAAGTGGTGTACATACAGCGCTGTCATGGCTGGTGCCACGTGAAACTGAGATAAGCAACGATGAGAATCATTTCAATGTTTCGGGAACTGTGAGGGGTAAATTAAGTCACAAAGACGGTGTCCACGATTCGCAATTTTGGAAGAGAAAAAGGGAACCAAAGTGGGGAATCGAACCGATGTCGTCCACTTACCAGCCTAACGCGTACGCCTTGTCTTGATTGGATACTTTGACACTCTGGGAACTGTCCAGCGACTACCTTGTAGTTGTACAGGAGGAGCAGACGCTGTTGCTCTCTGGGTTCCTTGAGAGGTGGCAGATCAAGTTCAGACAGCATGGTTTTTGACACATCCTGGCCCCCGACAAGAGTAGTACCTCTTATAAAAGCTGTATGCTTTCAAACTTCTCAGTGTCCTTACTAGTAGGGCAAACCGACCCACTTGTTGAGAAAATTCTGCGATGTCGTTCTACCTTAAACATTTTATTTTGTAGTCTCCGTGATGTAATGGACATTTGTGAAAGAGTGACATTTATTTACGTGCTGGGTAATATTGTGTGATTTATTTTGTCCACGATCTGCTTGTTTCAGATCACCTGTGACGGAAGTGACCGTCACTGTCATTGTGGAAAACGTCACTCTGTCGGAAGAGGAGGTGACGGAAATCTTCAACATAGTTCCTGTCCAGAAACTTGAGAGTTACTTCCCTTCGCAACTTTTCACACAAGAAGTAAAAAAGCCTGGCGTTGTCGGCCAATCACGTCATCGACAAATGGTAAGACATCGGCCGTTGGAAAATTAATACTTTGAACAGTTACTGTGGAACTATGCGCCTGTCTTTTGGGATTTTCCCCCCTGAGATGATTCAGTGCTGTTGACACGAGGTTAAAGTCCAAGTCTTTGCGTTCTTTTCCTTGTTCTGTGGGCCTCTCTCTCTCTCTCTCTCTCTCTCTCTCTCTCTCTCCTCTCTCTCTCTCTCTCTCTCTCTCTTCTCTCCTCTTCTCTTCTTCTCTCTCTTTCTCTCTTCTGTCTGTCCTTCTCTGTTTGTCCTTCTGTCTGTCGTCGTCTGTCTGTCTGTCTTGTCTGTCTTCTGCTGTCTTCTCTGTCTCTGTCTGTCTCTCTCTCTCTCTCTGTCTCTGTCTCTCTCTCTCTGTCTGCTCTTCCTGCTCTCTTCCTCTCTCTCTCTCTCTCTCTCTCTCTCTCTCTCTCTCTCTCTCTCTCTCTCTCTCTCTCTCTCTCTCTCTCTCTCTCCTGTTTCATTTACCGTTTCTAACGAAATACTGGAAACATCAACGGACACTGTGTGCAGACGACGTCCTTTCCCTGGTACGCTGCTGTGGGCGGGGCGCTCACTGTCATCGCGGTGATAGTGGTGGTTGTCCTCATCGTCCGCAAGAAAGCAACGTAAGTACACGTAAATCTTTTTAAATCTTAACGTTTGTTTTTCCCTTTCCTCACTGCACACGATGGTGGCAGGTGGCTGTGTAACCAGCGAAAATATTAACGCTTTTTTCCCCATTTCCTCACTGCACGCGCTTGTGGCAGGTAGCTGTGTAACCAGCAAAAATCTTACTGCTGGTTTTCCCCCTTTCCTCGCTGCACACACTGGTGGCTGCTGCCTGTAACCAGCAAAAATCTTATCGCTGGTTTTATCCCTTTCCTCGCTGCACACGATGATGGCGGGTGGCTGTGTAACCAACAAAAATAGTATCGCTGGTTTTCCCCTTTCCTCGCTGCACACATTGGTGGCTGCTGCCTGTAACCAGCGAAAATCCAAACGTTGGTTTTCTTTTTCTTTTTCTCCCTGGTGGCAGGTCGCTCTGACCAGGGACACCTTAACGGTGTTTTTTCCCCCTTTTTTTCACTGTACGCGCTGGTGGCTGGTTTCTCTAACCCGCGAAAATCTGAACGTTGGTTTTCTCTTTTTCTCAGAGTGTATACCCTGGCGGCAGGTCGCTCTAGCCAGGGAAATCTTAACGGCTTTTTGTTTTGTTTTTCTCCTCCTTTTCTCGCTGCACACGCTGATGGCTGGTGGCTCTAACCAGCAAAAATCTTAACGTTGGTTTTCCCTTTTTCTGCTGCCTGTAACCAGCGAAATCTGAACGGGTTTTTTCCTTTTCTCACAGCATACCCTGGTGGCAGGTTGCTTTAACCAGGAAAATCTTAACGTTGATTTCCCCTTTGATGGCTGGTGTTTCTAACCATCAAAAAATCTTAACGTTGGTTTTCCCCTTCCTCACAGTATTCGCTGGTGGCCGCGGAAGAGATCCGACACGACCGTGATGTTCTCCCAGAACGGGAGACGCAGCCCCTCGCTGGACACCAACGGTCGAGGGGCCGAGTACGTCAACACGCTCCCAGAGACCAGCACCCTGCCACGCACCGGGTCCCAGGACACGGACCCGCGCTCTCCTGCCGCGCTCCGCGTCCCCGATGAAAGACCAAGGTCAGAGGGGTCATGGCCGACGTGTCCGGCAAGGTGGTCGGACGACGAGGAGAGCGGCGCGGGGCGTTGCAGCAGCCTGCCGAGCCGGGTGGAGGTGGTGTGGTCCCGGCCCAAGGAGGTGCTGCTCCGGCCCGACGCCGCCTCGGGGGGCTATACCCCTCTGCCCAGACCGGATCGGAGGTCGTCGGGGTCAGCCTCGGGGTCAGTGGCGAGGTCGTCGACGGCGGAGGAGGAGGAGAGTCTGTGCTTCGTCAACACGGTCTACATGACCATCCCCGACCCCACGGCGACGCTCAACAACCACCTGCCCCCGGACCCCCACCGGGGGGCTCTGCCCCCGCCGCCCTCCGGGGTTCTGCCCTCGTCTGAAATCCTGAGCGGGTGATGGAGGAACAGTGGGCTGGTGTCGGTCAACGCGCTGCAGCTGGTGCATCTCAGTCTGGTCTAGTTGATCCTTGTGGACTGGCGACAACAAACTGTATCACAAACTCCATGCACTCGTTTACGACGTCCTTCCTCCAACCACTGCAATAACTGGTTACGCCATAGGTCTCCCAAAAACTGTCAGTTAAAGGATAGGTTTTCGGTGGTGCTCAAATTGCATTACGTTTGTAACAGACAACTAAAATTATACATGGTGTTTCTTTTATAATCGCCAACGTTGCTTACGTCAGCACAAATAAACTCAAAGGGTTTGAATCGAGAAGGAATTCTTCTTCTTCTTCTTCTTCTTCTTCTTCTTCTTCTTTACCGCAGGCGGACACACTTCGTGTTAACGTGCGTGCTTGAACGCCATTTTGCTTCCAAAGTCTTAATTGTACGTAAACCTTTCCCAGGGCGCTGAAAGCTTCGGTGTGCAGCTGCGCGGAGATAAAGAGTGCCCCTTCAGTGGCATAACTAATTCTGCGGGCAGAGTTTGGAGGAAGGTTTCGGAAAGCGATGCTCGGAGTGTGGGTATATATATCTGGTCTTTGCTTCACACTTCCGTGTCCGGTGAATATTTAACCCCCGCCACCCAGCCGCCTGCCATCCGATCCCACCCTACCCCCATCCTCACCCCTCTGCAAAGGGATGCATTTGTCAGGTGATTGTAACGTTAACTATCGGACGTTAACTATGATTCCGACTTCGAGTTGTATATAGATATCATCTATCTATATGTATCGCGTTGTATATAGATATATATCTAGGTGTCGTAGGAATCTAGCCGACCGGGCAGGCCTTGACAGAGCCCTCCGATGGGCAAAAATCGTAAATAAAAGTTTTAAAAACCAGGACGACTTGCGTGGACTGTTGCTATACGTTCTCTATAAATATACATATAATGTATATAAATATATGTACCATGAGCAGTTACTTTGACCTAGAACGTTCTGGAATGGTCGCAATTAAGACACAACTGTTGCAAGGTGAAATGTATCAGGATTTTGTTGTTGTTTGTATTCAGTCGAGATATGGTAAAGAGAAGGATCTGAATTTCCCCCTGAAATAGCGCTCTTCACTGGAGTTGTACTAGTCTATATGAATATTTTTCCACTTACTGTTCACATGGCTTATAAACCAAATGTCGATTGAGTCATCTGAAGACCGCGCTTTTCTGATGCTTGTCATGTTATATGTATGTATTGATTCTGCTCATTGAAGTACTATGGTTGTATGTGTGTGATTTTGTACATGTATGCCTTACCTACTGTTTATGCATTGATTTTTCTTCTTTTTGTTGACTTCCAATTTGGATTGCAGAATCGATTTATGTTGCTTGTGTTCAAATGCAGTCAGCTGGATGGGGGAAGAAGAGGTCGACTGAACATTTGTGCACACGATTTTTCTAATCCGTGTTTGCCCACCTCTCTGTCTGTCTGTCTGTCTGTCTGTCTGTCTGTCTGTCTGTCTGTCTGTCTCTCTCTCTCTCTCTCTCTCTCTCTCTCTCTCTCTCTCTCTCCTCTCTCTCTCTCTCTCTCTCTCTCTCTCTCTCTCTCTCTCTCTCTCTCTCAAAAATGAATCAGATTTTTCAAGTTACTTGTGATTATGATTGACTGTATTTCGCACTTGTATCTTTTAACTTGTGTGACTGAAGTTTGTTTGTTTTCGTGCACTCTGTTGAATTATTTCTAAAACATACTTTCTAAAGAATCGAGATTAAAGGTGACCTTCTTCTTCTGAATTTTAATATCACACACACACACGCACACACACACACACACACACGCGCGCGCGCACGCACACACACACACACACACACACACACACACCACACACACACACACACACACACACACACACACTTGCATAGAGCCTTACATACTCCAGAGTTACAGCGAGGACCACTGATGCCTCTGTATTCTCAACAGAAAGGGACTTTAATTTCTGAGTCGGCGGAGTCCCACTACACGGACGGGGAGGGGGGGGGGGGGGTGATATGGGAGGTAGAGAGAGAGGGAGAGAGAGTGTTGGAGGAGGGGGGAGGAGATTTTAATCTCAGTCTAGTAGCCGAGACTCAGATAGGGATCGGTAAAGTAGCGGCGCGAGAGAAAGGCCCCAGGCAATGTTTTGGGAGCACCTTTCACTTCCAGTTCCAGCAGGTAAGGAACCATTTGTTTGTATACACGAGCCATCCTTTATGTTCCATCTTAAAGGGCAAGTCGCCGGAGACGACCAAAGTGCTGCGAAACAGGACGTTGTCTTATCCGACGACAAACTAATGTACGCGTAAAACAAACAAACAACAACAACAACCATACTGATAAATGACAACCCGAAACACAAAGAAAATCGACGAATAAAGTTCAGAAGTACGGACGAAAACAAAGACGAATACCACAGTTAGTGGAAGAAAATGGGAGAAAAACAACAACAATTAATGAGATACTTTCTTTAGCAAAGCAACAAACACTGGCAGCCATACCATTGTTTGGACACACAAAAATACTGCACAGACTCACAGGAGTGGGTAGCACTACTCTTGCGGCTAATGTACCTTACCCAGGTAAGGCGACCCAAATTTCCGTTAGGGTCAATGAAGTACTTGCGCCTGGCCGCTCCTGTGCTCATTGTCAGACCTCCGACTTGACCAGAAGTAGAGAAGAAAGAATAGAACAAGAAGCAGAAGAAGAAAGGATACAAGCCTCAATATTTGTAAAGTGGGATAATGGTTAATTATTATCGTTGAACAATTAGACTCTCCTCCTCCTCCTCTCTGTCTGTCTGTCTGTCTGTCTGTCTGTCTGTCTGTCTGTCTGTCTGTCTGTCTGTCTGTCTGTCTGTCTGTCTGTCCTGTCTGTCTGTCTCTCTCTCTCTCTCTCTCTCTCTCTCTCTCTCTCTCTCATCACATACACACACACACACATACACACACACACCACACACACACACACACACACACACACACACACACACACACAACACACAACACACACACACACACACACACACACACACACACACACACACACACACACACACACACACACACACACACACACACGCACACACAGCAAAAAGAACTCAGCGACTGAACATTCCCAAAATATAAATGCTGACAACGAACGAGAGAGAGAGTTATAGACGAATGCTTCTGTGAAATGTCTCAACTGACTCAATGCGAAGCGGATTAAAACCGGCCAGGAACGCAGTATATCTAACCGGCGTAGCCTACCCCTTTGAATTCCACAAACGAGCGCCACCTGTTTTCCTTGGATTCAAAACGAGAAAATCGTCTGTTTATTTTAGAGGCGGATAACGCCGTAAGAGGATTGGGTAACAAGCAAGAAGGCTTTCCAGCCGAACAATGAACGGGTGGGTGGCGGAGCTGAAGGGATCATAGCGGTCGGGGTTAAACACCCGGGTTGAGATACGGGTGGGGCGTGTTTGATGTGACGCTTGTTGGCGATGTGATAAAGCGTTGTTGATGTTGCAGGAACGGATTTAGATTTCAGGGAGAAGATCTACAGAGGAGATCGCTAACTTGTACGGTTTGGTGGCTGGTGTGACTTTCTCGTTTGAAATGAAGTGAGACTCTTATTTTCAAAGTCAAAAGGGAACATCAAAAAGAATGTTCAAAGGTCTGTCTGATGTACGGATAATGAAGAGTGTGTTACTTCTTGTTCTTGAGTTTTACAACACACACACGTGTACGCGCGCACGCACGAACGCACGCACTCACACACATATATACATACACACACATGCGCGCGCGCGCGCTCACACACATACACACACACACACGCACACGCACACACACGCGCACACACACACACACACACACACACACACACACACACACACACACACACACACACACACACACACACACACACACACACACACACACACACACACACCACCACACACACAACTCTCTCTCTCTCTCTTTCTCTCTCTCTCTCTCTCTCTCTCTCTCTCTCTCCTCTCTCTCTCTCTCTCTCCTCTCTCTCTCTCTCTCTCTCTCTCTCTCTCTCTCTCTCTCTCTCTCTCTCTCTTCCCCCCCCCCTTTTTTTTTTCTTTTTTTCTTTTTTCTTTCTTCTTCTGTCTGTTCCTTCCTTCTTCTTTCTTTTTTTTCTTTTTTTCTTTCTTCTTCTTTGTGTTCTTTCCTTCTTTTTCCCCAAATGAAAAACGTGTAATTTATAAGGAACAGGACAGTTTACAAGTGTTTTCCCTTTTCACAAGCGTTTTTCCGTTGCCTAATCAACAGAAACAGTTCCATAAATGTACACTATGTTTTGAATTGTCCCCTTAAAACAAAAACGACGGTGGGGTGCGTTGATTTAAACCTTTAATGTGTTTCGAATTTTTGATCTGTAGAAACGTTCTGTAGTAAACCACCACTGCAACTGAAGGCAGCAGTAAACATTATGGAAACCCGTACTAAATATTTCCCCCTGAAATTGCCTTTTAGCATTCTTAGCAGACAAACCAGGCTGCCAGTAAAAGCAAAGAGATCTACGGGATGGTGTATGCGTGAGGTATACTATAGTCTGCGCTACGGCCTACCACAGGGTAAGGGAGAGAATTCAAAACTGAGTAGAATACAAGCTTGCCACTCTCGCTTTCCTCCGCTTCGATGTTTTTCCTCCACCATGTCTGTTATCTCTTCTTGTCAACATTTTAGCAACCCTCTCCTTCCTTCCGATCTAGCAATGAGAAACTCCTAACTGTCCCACGAATTAGTACCAAACACACACACACACACACACACACACACACACACACACACACACACACACACACACACACACACACACCACACACACACACACACACACACACAACTTCGAATAAAGGTCCTTTCAGTACTAAATAACACTTGTGTAGAGCTTCCTTCTGGTACATAATTATTAGCAACACATTTTCTCTTCTGTTTCCAAATCTGAGCTGAAAGCTTTTCTCTATGACAAAGCAGTCTTTTGCTGTAGTTGTCTGATGACAATAGGGTCTATAATAGGCTAACGTTGGGAAGACTCTGATGCTATCATCCCACTTGTCCCAGCGGTAAGGCGTTGGGCTGTTAAGCGAACGACGTCGTATCGATTCCCCGCTTCGGCTACCCTTTCTTTCAAAAGCTGTGACTTAATTGTGTTCACTGTCTTGAGATTTGCCGCTTTCAGTGAACGAAAAAGTAAATGGCACACGTCGCTGCAGAATCATTCTGGTGGTGACAGTATAGTGATAGGTATAGTTCCCCCATGTAGATTAGCAGGGACAGATTGTAAGAATAGGCAACTGCCTAAAATCTTAATCCTTGAGTAATAAGGTTCTGAGTTCTGAGCTCTCTCTCTCTCTCTCTCTCTCTCTCTCTCTCTCTCTCTCTCTCTCTCTCTCTCTCTCTCTCTCTCTCTCTCTCATTGGTATTTAAACTTTATTACGAAGTATGGATTCTCTCCCTTTTCCTGTGGGCTATACTAGCCGACAGTTTCAGCATGTCGTCTTTGCTCAAAGCTTTCGGGGATGTTTTATTATCGCAACAACCGAACCCTCTTCAAAAGCAAAACATGGGGCAACACCTTTAAAGACGAGACAAGAATCAACTGATATTTGATCGCCGTGTTCTTCGCCAGAAACATAAGCTAAAGAAAGGAGATCAGGGTATGTTTTGAATCACCACAGTAAGTGAGTAAGAGTGTGTGTGTGTGTGTGTGTGTGTGTGTGTGTGTGTGTGTGTGTGTGTGTGTGTGTGTGTGTGTGTGTGTGTGTGTGTGTGTGTGTGTTGTGTGTGTGTGTGTGTGTGTGTGTGTGTGTGTGTGTGTGTGTGTGTGTGTGTGTGTGTGTGTGTGTGTGTGTGTGTGTGTGTGTCTTTAAGTGTCTGTCTGTTTTGAAGCCTAGATCTATTCTGCGCGTGTGCAAACGTGTGCCTGAGCATATCCCTTTGTCTGCTTGTGTCTGAGTTAGCATGCCTGCGTGTGTCTGTACGCGTGCATATGTTTTGCATGCTTCTTCGTGCCATATCGATCAAATTTCTTGGGTCAATATTAGTCAAATGTGAGTGGGAAATCATGAGAGGAGGCCGAAACGAGGGCGCAATTCCCTCCCAACAGACAAAGTCTCCAAATTCAAACACTGATTGAACACTTTGCTCATCGATTTTCTCGAGACCTCTCTCCCACCCTGTCAACAACTATATTAACCGGCCAATATCCATAATTTTATCAACGCCTATGACCCAACACGTTGCAGAAACTCATCTCGGAGCCTTCACTCTGCTAAGTTGAAAAGCGTAACACCCAAGTCTTTAGTGTCGGGAAACATTACGCGACTCCAGACTCAGAGGAATCGGAACTTATCACTCAGTTCCAGAATCAGATTAGCGCCCAGCCTCTGCTAACCCCCCTGAGGCCAGCGAAGCGTGAAGGGGGTTTAAACGTCTGGCTCTAATGACGTAACGAACTTGCATAAAGGCCCACTCGGACCAAACGAGCTTAGCGCTTCCGTCGCGAGAGCTAATTCTGCGGTTAACACTTCGTGGAAGGCGGTCCTCTCCTTCGAGAGCCTAATGCGCATGCGCGAGATTTCGTCAAGCGTTGATTGGCTGTCTCACGGGAGGGCACGTGCTACTCGAAGCGAATGTGACGCGCGCCAGGATTAGGAGAAGTTGTCACCTCTTGGAAACCGTTGCCACATGTCTAGTCTGGAATCACACCTTCCGAATGCTGGCCAGACACATGGAAAGGTTACAGCAGAGTCGTCTGCACAGGTTACGTCCCTTGTTCCCTGACCTGCTCGATTTGGTTCTGAACTGACTTGAACTGGCACTTCCGGCCCAATCTTGCCGGGATTGAAGAAAATACACTGAGAGAGAGAGAGAGAGAGAGAGAGAGAGAGAGAGAGAGAGAGAGAGAGAGAGAGAGAGAGAGAGAGAGAGAGAGAGAGACGGACAGAACACAGAGACATCCAAACAGACGTGTATACATATCAGGAGACGTTTGGCACAAATAACATAAGAGATTTCCAGATGTAAGTAAATTTGTCCTGGTCTTTGTTTACAGTCTTTCCTTTACGAATTTAATCGATTTAAACTCTTATCTATGATGTTACAAGAACGTATCATAAACGAACTGGTGAAACAAATCAAAGGTTACTGTGCCAACACAGTTTTCACCGAAACATTCTCTACACGAAAAAACAAAACATATAGAAAATAAGAGAGAGAGAGGAGTGGGGGGGGGAGAGATAGCGAGCGAGCGAGAGAGAGAGAGAGAGAGAGAGAGGAGAGAGAGAGAGAGAGAGAGAGAGAGAGAGAGAGAGAGAGAGAGAGAGATTTAAACATACGATGGCACTAGGTAGGTAGGTAGTGTCGCTTCATGTCCTCAGATGTCAGTTGACATATTAGGGACAAGTTGCGACCAATGCCGAAGCACGGTTCAATAATTCTTTACGTCCACGGAAACCAGAAAGCTCGTTAGGACGGACAGCTCAGGTCGGCCACCTCGACTCACACAGCTCCTGAACTATGACGATGGCACTAGAACAATCAGGAAATTTATACCTGTCAGATCTAAGACTGGAATCATTCAGCTCTTGTGGAGAGAGAGGGAGGGAAACTCGAGACAGGGACGGAGACATCGATAGACCAAGAGACAGATAGACAGAGACAGAGAGATGCAGAGAGAAAACGGCAGAGACAGAGACAGACAAAGACACTGAGACAGAAAGACAGACAGAGAAGTAGAAGTGAGTAAGTAACTTGGTGCTTTACGCCCGGTCAACCAGTGCAGTTATATCAGGGCGAGAAGAAGGAGCAAAAGAAGAAGAACAAGAACAAGAACAAGACGAACAAGAAGAGCAAGAAGAAACAAACAAACAAACAAACAAACAAACAAACAAAAACGCATATAATTATTTCAAAGCCGTTTTAATAAGAGAACATAGACGTGCATTCAAACCGGGCGGATCATTGAAACAGAATCATACAGAGGTGCGCAACGCACACATCCACATCTGTATTTTGATGTCGGCGACCTTAAACAAAGAAAATGTCCCCGCCTCTCCAACCGGGGCGATGGGTAACGCGAGATTGAAGAATCGCTCTTTTCCCCCGTCTCTGTTTGCTGTCTTACCACTCGGTGGTCTGGTTAAAGTAACGTTTCGCTCTCTCTGCCCAAACTTGCTCCGCGCCTCGGTAATTGTAGCTCTCAGCTTCTCCCTGCCTCTCAAGAATGTCTCGCTTTCTTTCCCCTGGATTTGTTTTTCTTGTGACGAGACTGACGAACACAAGAGTGCTGATTCTGACGGACTTGCGGCGGATAGCGCGGATCGGGCCGTCGGTCGTTAAAGTTTCTTGCTGAACGAAGAGCTTGCGTTGGCGAGAGCAGAAGGGCCAGGACAGGAGAGTTGTTTTGCTTGAATGTAGGAGGGGGAACAGGAGGTTGTACATGTGCCTGTGTGTGTGTGTGTGTGTGTGTGTGTGTGCGTATGTGTGCGCGCGCGTGCGTGTGCGTGTGTGTGTGTGTGTGTGTGTGTGTGTGTGTGTGTGTGTGTGTGTGTGTGTGTGTGTGTGTGTGTGTGTGTGTGTGTGTGTGTGTACAGACATATCTAATAATCTATTTGTCGTGCTTATATGCATGAGTCTGTAATGAACTTTTGTATGCTTTTCCATCAGTTAGGGGCCCCCACCGCACCCCAGTCTCTCTCTCTCTCTCTCTCTCTCTCTCTCTCTCTCTCTCTCTCTCTCTCTCTCTCTCTCTCTCTCTCTCTCCCTCTCTCTCTCTCTCTCTCTCTCTCTCTCTCTCTCTCTCTCTCTCCTCTCCCGTCATCTCTGTCTCTGTCTCTGTCCTGCTGTCTCCTGTCTGTTCTGTCTGTCTGTCTGTCTGTCTGTCTGCCCTGTCTGTCTGTCTCTCTTCTCTCTCTCTCTCTCTCTCTCTCTCTCTCTCTCTCTCTCTCTCTCTCTCTCTCTCTCTCTCTCTCTCTCTCTCTCTCTCTCTCTCTCTCTCTCTCTCTCTCTACTAGTTTGCCATTATTTGTGATTTTTACAGTCCGGTATGGCCGCTTCATAATTATGTCGTATGGTTTCTGTCTACACTGAGTCTCTATATCAGAGTACCCGATCCATGCACCAGATCACTGATGCATACAAGACAAGCACCAGCAAAAACAGTAGCAAAGGAAGTTCCGAAAGTTGCGGAGCAAAATCCCGCGATTGTAGGCCTATAAGTTGTCTTCACGAAGTCAACATCAAGCAAACGTATAAACGGTTATAAAGAACAATAATTTAACTGAGTCTCTATATCAGAGTACCCGATCCATCCACCAGATCACTGATACATACAAGACAAGCACCAGCAAAAACAGTAGCAAAGGAAGTTCCGAAAGTTGCGGAGCAAAATCCCGCGATTGTAGGCCTATAAGTTGTCTTCACGAAGTCAACATCAAGCAAACGTATAAACGGTTATAAAGAACAATAATTTAACAGAACAATACAAAACACGTGCGACTGAATTTTCAGGCTAAGCCCCTTATCCAAAGCTGCAATGATAACAGTTAAACGATCATAAATGAAAATATGTATTGTACTTTTCCGGACTGATATGGTGTCAGACACCCCAGCAATTAAAAAAACAAAACGCAACCGGATCAGTACTGGCAATGGCACTCCAGCAATTCAACAAACCGCAACTGGATAAGTACAATGTTTTCATTTTAGGCAACACCAGTTATGCACTAACTTATCCTCTAGTGATACAACACATGGGCAAAGGATAAACACTTGTTCGAGCATAGTCTACAAAATTCTGTATAATGGCCATACGCTGTTGATTCGAAAATCATATTTACAAAACTTGTTCGTCTTTTTTCCGACCCGCGGTTGATTCTGCTATAACGACGTGTACATTCTTGCGTCCTCGCAACGAGGGGAGCTAATTGCCCTGTAAAGAGCAAAGGGGGACGATCCTGCATTGTGTGGGAGAGATCGGCGCCATTCAGTGAAAGGCGAGGAAAGGCGCAGCCTATTCAACGCCATTTACACAAATAATCTAACTCGCAGTGTAGCCAAAGCCATCCTCGTTTTCAGCCGCTATATGTGTACACATCACACATGCATCTTTTGCGAATCGTTTTCTGACAATTTATTCGTGAATGAACCGGAAAGCTAGAATTTTAACAAGCAGAATTAATTCCTAGCAATACTGAGTCGAAGCAGCAACGCTATAATCTGACCTACGTCAGACTCAATATAGAGTAAACTGTCGATAACTCTAGAAACAATCGTAAACTAGAATACTATAATGTCTGAAATTTCATAGGAACTGGCAAAACCTGAAAAAGTTTGCTGGCGGGGTAAGGCAGTGAAGTGCTAAAATGTGTAGCATACACTGAAATAGTACAATTAATGTGATCAATTAACTTCCTACAACTGACAGTTGTTTTTGATGTTGTTGTTGTTGTTGTTGTTGCTGTTCGGGTAGTACATTTTGATAACAAGTTTGAATTACTGACATGTCTTTTTGTCTGGAAAACACTTCCTGAGATAACCGTAACGGCTGACTGGGCGTAAAACACCAAATTACTTACTGTGTCAATGGAAAACACAAATGATCAGTAACCAAGAGGTGGCGGTGGGGAGTGGCGAAGAGAGGACATTAAAGACATTAGAGAGGACATCATAGTAAAGGTAACACACTCACTATAACACCATACTGAAAAAATCCCCGAACATGAGTGAAAGCTCGAATTAAATTAAGGCATGATTACGTTAACTGTCAGGATCTCAAAGCATACAATTTCCAAAACGAACATTCGAATGAAAAGTGCTGTGATGTACTGTCACGAATGTTCTCGGCGTCTATAAAGCTGGATTACCGAAGCTCTACCGTTCTCTCTGTCGAGGTTTTCTTTGCATATCAGACCACCCCGCATGTACACTGACCTCTGGCCTCGCAGGGTCAGGGGTGAAGTGCGAGGGCCGAGAATGACAAACAGGAACCTAGGTCTTGTTATTGGCGGTCCGCAGCTGTCTGAACAACGCTGTTTGACAATGACAGAACAGCGAAACTCCTCTCGAGTTCACCGTCACTAGAGAAAATGTTAATGAAGAATAGCCTGGCATAGCTTTTTATCACAATTGATTTATTTTCATATGTTAAGGATTTTATTAAAGCCTGGCAAGCTTTTACACACATTGCATTCTATTTTCAATGCAACGCATTTCATTCAACCATTACCTCGACGCACGCACGCACGACGCACGCACGCACGACCACACACCCGCAGACGCACTGCACACACGCACTCCACACACACCACACCACACACACACACACACACACACCACCACACACACACACACACACACACCACACACACACCACACACACACACACACACACACACACACACACACACACACACACACACACACACACACACACACACACACACACACACACACACACACACACACACACACTAAATCTTGCCGATCCACAGCA
The DNA here is from genome assembly GCA_018857735.1 of Alviniconcha marisindica. Taxonomy (NCBI): domain Eukaryota; kingdom Metazoa; phylum Mollusca; class Gastropoda; family Provannidae; genus Alviniconcha; species Alviniconcha marisindica. Next base: position 269,994 of record JABMCL010003662.1, on the reverse strand, counting down.
TAATTATTAAATGATACACTTTCGTCTGAGACTGTTATCATCGTTTCCCGATATTTGTCGCCCTAATATAACCGTAATGGTTGACTGGGCGTAAAACACCAAGTTACTTACTGACTCCCGTTGTTTGTACCGACATTGTTCTTATGAAGTGGCACAAAGTAGCACTACATTCTTTTTTTCTTCTCCCCCCCCCCCCCCAACCCCATATTACAATAATTATAAAATTGCATATTCCGCTCAATGCTAGGAAATCAGACTTTCCAATCTCTGTTGTTTTGGTTCTTTCAACTCTCTCTCTCTCTCTCTCTCTCTCTCTCTCTCTCTCTCTCTCTCTCTCTCTCTCTCTCTCTCTCTCTCTCTCTCTCTCTCTCTCCAAATCCTTAGGATACTCCCATTTGCACATGGGCCAGTCTGTCTGTTTGTCTGTCTGTTCATTCATTGACAAGCGGTGCACATAGACCATCTAGAATCAACTCACAATTAGCGCTCGAAATACCTAACACAAGTACAACAACAAAGACCTGAGTCGCCTACGGTAACTCTCACCTGGCATGTGTGTAAATACAATGCACATAAACTCCACCAGGAGTACGCCCTCACACTAGACCAACTAGAAGAAGCATTTTTCGTTTGTCGCCACACGAACTTTTAGCGCAATTTGGCTACGTATATTTCGGTCCAGGATATTTCGGACTAAAATACTCCGGCCTGACATTTCGGCCTCCAGTCGGAGCTTTTTGGCATATGATGATGTAGAGCTTAATGTCCTCGGATGTCGGGTTGACATATTAGGGACAATCTGTGACCAATGCGTAAGCACTGTTCACTATTGCTTTACGTCCACAGAAACCATAAAGTTTATTAGGACGGCCCAGGACGGCCGCCTCGACTTTCACACAGCTTCGGAACTCTGTTTTTGGCATAGCAGGTAGTCTTGTTTATATTTACGCCTTCATGTCCCACCGTGCAAAGTGTTCAGACCGGTTTTTTGTTGTTGTTTTGTTTGTTTGTTTGTGTTTCTCGTGTAAAATAATCTTATCTGTAGATGTTTTGCAGTAGGCTAGCTCTATCAGTGCATAATCATACGTATCATCATGCTTTATTAATTGCGTATCTGTGTCTGTCCACATCGCCCTGATATAACCATAATGGTTGACTGGGTGTAAAACACCATGTTACTTACGTGTCTGTTCATCCGTCTGTTGCTCTCGTGTAAAAATACGCTCATCGTCGTCGACTGTTTGACTTGAAGTTGTGTCTGCAGTCGACTGCATTGTGTCCAAAACCGTGAGCCAACCTTTTACTTACGCCTTTGATTTGGTGACTTATGTTTGTCCCTGACACAGAAAAACAAAGCCAATGGGGAGCGGGGATAGCTCAGTGGTTAGAACGTCGGACTCGTGATCGAAAGGTCCCGGGTTCGAGTCCCGGCAGGAGCGACGGGAGAATTTTCTTCTCCAGGGTCAACTTTTTGTGCTGACTCTTATCATAGTTTCGGTATCCGTTCCACCCCCGTGTTACCGCAGTAGCACGTAAAAGATCCAGGTCATTCTGCCAAAAGTGCAGGTGGCAGGTTACAGCTAAACACACATACACCCTACAATGTGGCTTTGAATGAAGCGACACTGTAACCTGGTGCATGGTTGAATGGTGTACACACAACTTGCGCCGAAAAGGCAGCATTTCACTTGGCACCAGTCATACAACAACCACAGAGCGCTACCAGTACACCACTTCCGTGGATATTAATAATACGAGCTACAAAAAGGATACAGTCACTCGTTCAGAATTACATGCCAAGGTGCGCAGTGAGTCTGCTCGAGAGCAGAGAACAGCGCTATATAAAAGCTATGAATAATAATAAGAAGAAGAAAAACAAAGCCAATGTGTGGCCCTCTGCGGATGACAGCAGGTAACAACCTAAGAACTGCAACTGTTGCTCCCCCTTTATTCGCTGTCTTATCTCAGTTCCTACATTGACAACAACAACAAATTGCACCGAATACATGAGTCATTAATTAAGCCTGTTTGAGCGTCTCTCTAAATATGTCTGTTGTTAGTTAATGGGGTCTGTGTGTGCTGCCTTTTTTTCAATGTCTGTTTCGATTTCCTTTTGGTTTCTGTGTTTAAACCGTTTGTTACACCGCCTTCGTGTGCTGTGATATCTAAAAGGCTTCAAGAAAACCTCCGGACGTTCTCTTAATTAGTGCAGTTAGAAAATCGTTATGAAAAGATCTGATTCCCACCCGACCGTCGTTGGAATTTTCAGCTGTTTTCCTCTTCAAGTTTAATTTCCCATGAGAAGAAAAACTGAGACTCCTTTTTTAGACGACTGACTAAAGTGCTAAAACTCCCGGGAAAGATAATTGCCTGTAAATAATTGAACGTGGTAGCAACCAGAGTTTATTTGCTGGTGCGTATGCGTGCGCGTGCTTGCGTGCGTGCGTGCGTGCGTGTGTGCGTGTGTGCGTGTGTGCGCGCGCGCGCGTCTGTGTGTGTGTGTGTGTGTGTGTGTGTGTGTGTGTGTGTGTGGTGCGTGCGTGCGTGCGTGCGTGCGTGCGTGCGTGCGTGCGTGCGAGCGATACTGCGAAGCTGTACTGTGTTTTTTTTGTTGTTGTTGTTGTTGTTGTTGTTGTTGTTGTTGTTGTTGTTGTTGTTGTTATTTTCTTTGTTTTTTGCTGTGCTTTATGCAGATGGTTTTATGACAGACTTGTTTGGAGTTGCCTTATCGCTTCTTCTTCTTCTTCTTCTTCTTCTGCTCCTCCTCCTCCTCTTTCTTCTTCTTCTCCTTTGATCCCGCAGTGGTACAGTGCGGACACAAAAATTAAGGTCCCTTCAGCAGAGAACCCAAACTTCCGAAGATTCTCTCGTCCTAGCTTGGAAAATATCAGAATATAGCTGTGAATGCTTCATCTGCTGCCAGGCAAATCTGCTTTTCTAGTTTCAGCTTTCCTGGCCCTTTCAACTGTGGACGGGCGGCATTTTCAGCACACAAGTTTTTAGTTGATGGAATTAGTTAACGGGGCTGTTGCGGCATATATTATCGCCGGCGACAGCATATGTCGACGTTCATGGCACATATTGTCGCCGTACGGCATATATTATCGCCGGCGACAGCATATGTCGACGTTCATGGCACATATTGTCGCCGTACGGCATATATTATCGCCGGCGACAGCATATGTCGACGTTCATGGCACATATTGTCGCCGTACGGCATATATTGTCGCCGGCGACAATATATGCCGGGTTTTACGGCACATATTGTCGCCTGCCGTCACATACTGTCACTCTTTTTTGCCATTATATCGTCGCCGGTGACAATATATGCTCGGCGGCAATATATGCCACAACCAGGGCTCCTCGACAGGAGTTTCGCTTTTCTGTTAATCCCTTCAAACTGTCCTCTCGTTACGTCACTCACTCTCACCCTGACATAGCCGCCATGGTTTACTAGGCGCTAAAAATCAGTCATCTAATCTGTCACTCTGTCACTCGCTCCCAACTACGGAGCTTCAAAGAGACTACATGATGACGCATGGATTAATGTGGGCCATTGGGCTGCAGCAGAGCCCGCTACAACCAAACACTTTTAATGAGCCGATTTCACCCGTCCAGCATCTCTATAACCGAAATGGTATCAGGCTCAAGAAGCCAACATACCCATTGTTCTTAAGGAGTCGTGGCTACTGTTTCAGCAAGCTTTGAATCGGTATTGATTTAGTTCGCTTTGTACAGCTTTTGTGCCAAACGTCAGTATCGTTCAGTCGTGATACAGTGCCCTGAGAACGCGCGTATTAATCAAAGAACAAACTGTACTTCAGTCGCTGTCTGAAGAAGAGAAGACAAACAGAAATCCCAGCAACCAAACGAAACGCTGCTTTATTTCAAGGGAAAGACAAAACTCAGAAAGAAGAGATGGGGTAAAAACAAGATTCTATAGCTCTTCTCCTCTCATTGTCCGCACAGTCTAACTGGGCAGCGCATGAGAACTCTCGAGCTTCGATTGGCTTGAGAAATGTCAATCTCATTAACAATTGGTCCAAACCTGACGACGCGCGCGCCGGGGGCGGATCGCAGCCAGACAATTTGTATGGTAAGCGATCAATGCCAAGAGACCAGCATTGGGTTAGTAGCGATGTCCGAGGGATCTGTTGACAGGACTGAAGTTTTGCAAATACGTGTTACAGTTCGGATGAATCAGTAACCCTTGTGAGATGTTGGCTGTTGTCGGACTGTGTCGGACCAAAGTATGAGTATGTATAACGGCAATGGCATCATAAAGTATGGTCCGATGGAGGAGAAAAAAGAAAAGAAAAAAAAGAAGATTCGTCAGAGAGAGAGAGATAGAGAGAAACACACACACACACACACACACACACACACACACACACACACACACACACACACACACACACACACACACACACACACACACACAATACGTATGCACCTACCTACCAACCAGTATACATATAGAGATATACATACAAACAGACAAACACCCAGACAAACAAACAGACACCCCCAGAGACGTATCATGTTTAGATAACTACAGCAGACGCTTTCATAAATACGTTAACCAACACAGCCTTGAATAAATCAAGCAATAAAGAAAACTGATTATTTTGAAAGTCATCGGAATATAACACTTAAAAACTGATGCTTTCCATTGCCGTTCCCTTTGTGAGGCGCACATTTCTGTATCAAATCATCTTCCAACCGACACTTCGGCAAATCCCCACTTCATAGCTGCTGGCCTTTCTGTAAGCGAAGAAGAAAGCATGAAAGACGAAAAGGAAAAAGAAAAATCAGAGTCCATTTTCCAATTCGAATCCCCTAAAGCGGCACTTTGATGGAGAGAGAAGAACAGAAAGAAAGAAAGAAAGAAAGAAAAAGGAGGGGTAAGGGGATAAGGGGGTTCAGTGGAGTAGAACTCCTTCAAGACTTCGTCTGACAGTTAGGGAAGGAAGCTCGCAGAAGGGCAGCACAAAAACGGCGAGAGGATCGGCACCCTCTTCAAACTCTGTACAGAGACATCCAAGAAATGAGCAGTGGGTTGCGCACGCTTTGAATCAGTGTCTTCATTCTGCGAACTGGTGTTTGGTCGCCATCGGTCTAAAAAGACAGGAGAGGAAAGGGCTGCGTGTGAGTGTGTGGAGGGAGGGAGGTGAGTGTGTGCGTGTGAGTGGGGGGGGGGGGGGTATGGAGGATTGGGGGGGTGTGTGATGGGGGGTGGGGGGGGGGTTGAGAGGTAGTGTGTGTGAGGGGTTGGGGGGTGGGGTGTAGTTGCATGGGTGTGTGAATGTGGGTGTGGGTACGTCTGAATGGTTGTGTGTGTCTATGTGTTTGTGTGTGGGTGAGAGGGGATTTGGAGGGTTGGTTCATTTCTTCTCCGTAGCCGAAATGTTTACCGGTGCTCACTTTGATTAATCATATGGCTGGTCCCGTTTCCATGGTCTTTGCGACACGCTGCATTCTGGCGTAAAATTAATGCAGCATCAAGCTGTATACCGCAAATACAGAATACAGAATGCTTTATTGATCCCAAATAAATAAAGGCCGAAAGCTTTCTTGTGCAAATGTGACACGTCCATGTGAAGTATTGCACAAATGAAACAACATATTGTCTGGCGCTAACAAGCCTGACGCTCTTTTAAACGAGTTTTATCATTTCTTAATGTGTTTTTGTTTGTTTGTTTGTTTTTGTTGTTGTTGTGGTTTGTTTGTTGTTCTGTTTTGTTATTTTTTGTTTGTTTGGTTGGTTTTAGTTTTGTTGTTATTGCTGTTGACGGTGTGTGTGTGTGTGTGTGTGTGTGTGTGTGTGTGTGTGTGTGTGTGTGTGTGTGTGTGTGTGTGTGTGTGTGTGTGTGTGTGTGTGTGTGTGTGTGTGTGTGTGTGTGTGTGTGTGTGTGTGTGTGTGTGTGTTTGTGTGTGTATGTGTAAGTGTGTGTGTGTGTAAGTGCGTGCGTGCGTGCGTGCGTGCGTGCGTGCGTGTGTGCGTGCGTGCGTGCGTGCGTGCGTGCGTGCGTGCGTGCGTGCGTGTGTGTGTGTGTGTGTGTGTGTGTGTGTGTTGTGTGTGTGTGTGTGTGTGTGTGTGTGTTTGTATACGTGAAACATTTAACAAAAGAGTGTGTTGTTTGACTTCACTACTTTGTTATGCTTCGTCATATTCTCGTGAAAACTAGGTCAAGAAAAGCCGCCAAAAACTGATTTAGTAAATTAGTCTATCCATGGAAAAAACAAAAACAACAACAAAAAAAGGGGGAAGTGAGTTGGGGGCAATGTTTAGGTTCACTGTCGTAAATCTAACTACGGTTTCCCGTTGACTGGAGGGAACGTCAGATTTAACACTGGAAATATTGCAACTGTGTTTCACTTTGAGTTATTAACACAAGTGCAGAATGTGAAGTTGTTTCAATGGCTCGTCGCGAGATCTACAGAACGTTCGCAAATTTGTTTCCCCTTTTTCCTCTCTCTCTCTCTCTCTCTCTCTCTCTCTCTCTCTCTCTCTCTCTCTCTCTCTCTCTCCTCTTCTCTCTCTCTCTCTCTCTCCTAAGGACTGTCTGAGGATGTTTTGGGTAAACCCTAAACTAAAATCCTTGTAAAATAAAGTCATTCGAATTCTCCTCTCTCTCTCTCTCTCTCTCTCTCTCTCTCTCTCTCTCTCCTCTCTCTCTCTCTAAGGTATAACTCTAATGACAATACACTAGCATGTTACACCAGCTGCTGTCTACATTTTCGAAACTGCAAATAAGATTGAAGACTCAGCTTTATCCACTGCATGATCACCTCCCTGCACGGCTGCCTCAGAAGAGGTGACGAAGAAACGTGAACGACCAAACCCAAGGCCGGGGGGCGGGGGGTGGGGGATGGGGGTAGGGGGTGGGGGGGGGACGCGGGCTGTCCACGGGAATGTCTCCAGATGTGTTTGCCGTGATTCCAGCGCCCTGTGTTTGTGTGTCCTTGCATCGCTCTGTCCTCCAGCTCGTCTAATCCATTGACAGGAAGCGAGTGAGCGTGCCGGGGAACTGGGCGCCTGAATTAGCGGGCGGCGTTATGATGGGGGCTTCTGCCGGGGCGGTTGAGTGTCAACGCGTTATTATTCGCCTAACGGGTCCTTCTTTGGGGGTTCCGGCCTTAGTTCTGCTTTAAGTATTATTGTTTTGTGCTATAGTGTGATGCTGCGTGGGTAGGGGGTGGGGGTGGGGGTGGGTGGGGGGTGGGGGCGTATGCACGGTTGTGTGTGTGTGTGTGTGTGTGTGTGTGTGTGTGTGTGTGTGTGTGTGTGTGTGTGTGTGTGTGTGTGTGTGTGTAATTCATACTGCCACAGTGGCTCACTTGTTCCTGTGAGTACATGCGCCTCATACTTCATTATCATCATCAGCAGCAGCAGCAGCATCATCGTCGTCACCATTGCTATCAGCAGCGCAAGTCTTACTAAAATGGGCTGATCAAAAACAAAATTCAGGAGAAAATGTATTTTTCCCCTTTCTCTGGGGGCAGGGGCCACTCCACAGGGGACGGACTTCGATTTTTTGCCCTTTAAATGATATTTCCCTTTCTTTTTTCTTTTTTCAATACTTTTATCACAGAACATTACGTAGGTTAAATAATTCGTTTTTAACACCTGCTGATCCAGGTTGTCTATATTAGCTTATCAAGGCTTTTCACAGAACAAAGCGAAACAAAAAGTATCTATAATTTAGCACACAAAAGATCGTCCTGAGACGATCCAGTGCGATGGACAGAACGTTAAAACTCAATTACCAACACAAAGGAGAAGCATATATATATATATACACAGGCTCAGGCCGACCAGCTCCTTCCTGTAGACTGTACCCAAGAGGAAGACGGACGTCGGAGAAGAGGGGTCGATAGCTGAAGGAATCGTGCTAATCCAATAAAGCGGTGATTTGTTGGGGCAGACCGCTGTGTTCGCAGCGTGAGCTGTGTACAGAGGCTGCACGGGCATCCAGAGAGGAGAGCGGTCTGTAAGATGTCTGAGCCGGGATTGAAACTCATTGCTCTCCGGATCAAAAGTGCTTTGGAACTACGTCGTCCGCGCCGTTGCTTCACGGAGGATATTGAAAAGCGGGAAGTAGAAGGGGGTGAGAGATGCTCTCAGGCTCTATATACCCCTTCTCTCTCTCTCTCTCTCTCTCTCTCTCTCTCTCTCTCTCTCTCTCTCTCTCTCTCTCTCTCTCTCTCTCTCTCTGTCGCTTTGAGCTTTGAGGGGACGTCACAGGAAGATTGTATTTGAAGATCGAACTGAATCAAAGTTTGGAGATCCAGGAAGAGGTACCCAATGAGACTGAAGGATGTGAAGACACCAGGTTGAAGCGTCATGCGAAGACTTTGAAATGGTTGTTTTCTTAGCTCGTTATAAATAACCTACTTTCCAGATCTACGCTGCGGTGTTATATACAGGCCCTCTGCCTCTGTCTTCCTGTGTCTCTGTGTCTGTGTCTGTGTCTGTCTGTCTCTCTGTTTCTGTCTCTGTCTGTCTCTGTGTCTGTCTGTCGCTCTGTTTCTGTCTCTTTCTTTCTCTCTGTCTCTGCCTCTCTCTGTCTCTCTCTCTGTCTCTCCCTCTCCGTCTCTCTCTCTCTCTGTTTCTGTCTGTCTGTCTCTGTCTCTGTCTCTGTCTCTCTATGTCTCTCTGTCTCTGTCTGTCTGTCTGTCTGTCTGTCTGTCTGTCTGTCTGTCTGTCTGTCTGTCTCTCTCTCTCTCTCTCTCTCTCTCTCTCTCTCTCTCTCTCTCTCTCTCTCTCTCTCTCTCTCTCTCTCTCTCTCTCCATTATAGATAGCAGTAAATGCAGCTGTTCAAACAAACAAAACAAAAAAGTGAACTTTTCGTTTGCTCGCATCAAGTTTGTGAAAACTGGCACGATCATCTTCGCCAGGACCCGAGCTATTCTCGACGCCGACACCAGGGTCCTAAATTTAATCCTGCGCTAGCTGACGTTTTTGAAGGAGCGAGAAAGTGCAACTGAGAAATCTAATCATGCACACCCAAAAACAGAATAAGCGGGCGCTAGTTTTGACGAGTTGTTATGATCCCGTCTCTTTCAGACACCGAACAAACAGCAAAGGAAAAGCAACTCTTCAAGGACGATAATTCCAGCACGTGTCACCAAGAGGAACGTTGCACTTCTGGTGCTCTCCCTTGCCGGTGACCCTTTTTGATGACCTTGCCGAGTTGCCTCCCTTCCTTAGGCGGTGCTTATCAACCTCTTGAAGATGAGAGAAAGAGGCCGAGCTGAGCACAAAAAATAAGAGGTGGTACCCGAGCTGCGAGAGCTGTTTGGACAGGGATGCAAACATTAAGGGTAAAATAAAGCGGGTAGACTTTGCTGACGGTTCTTATGCGGGATAGAGAGGGCGACTGTTGATGCATTTCAATGACGTTGCGTTGAACTAAGACTGAAGTCGATTCAACATCTGTGAGCTGGCCGGGGATTTATTCATTGGCTTTTTATGTATCTACACGGAAAACTTGCTGTGCTGTAGCTGTCTCAGTCTTGTGGCGGGCGGTACATGGATGGGTGTGTTGGGGCGTGGGGGGGGGGGGGGGGGGGGAGAGGGGAAAGGGGCAATACCGTACAGCTTTTCAGGCCAAAGGTTATGATTTTTAGGAAATGATGCTATGGCTTCAATTATGATCCTAAAGTACAGTGTATTTGGAACCTCTCTCTCTCTCTCTCTCTCTCTCTCTCTCTCTCTCTCTCTCTCTCTCTCTCTCTCTCTCTCTCTCTCTCTCTCTCTTCTCTCTTCTTCTTCTTCTTCTTCTTCTTCTTCTTCTTCTAGCGTTAGCTGGTTATCTTTTAACGACAGTACATAGTAGTTTCGCCGAAAAATATTACTTTGTATCAACTTTGTTTTGATAACTGACCTTCACCTCATGCTGATTTTGCCCACTACAGACCTTCAGTGCAAAACAAGAGACCAGAAATCGATCCTTTCAACATTAACACAATTATCACTCCCAGGCTGTGTGGGTCAAATCATTTAGCCAAAACAGTCGAAAAATTCAAGCGAAAGGCAAAGGCCACGCGCAGAGGTCTTGATTGTTTAGTTAAATATTAAAAACAGCGCTGGGCCGAAATTATTTAGCTAAACACCAAAACAAGCCCGCGGGCCTCGCTTGCAGACAAGCACTGATTGGGAAACTCGCCGGAGAGCCCACTTGAGTTTTTCACCCTCCGTAGTAGACGAGCTCATCAAGTTTTCCCGCAGCCTTCTGCCAGCTCAAACATCATTAGAAAGGGGAGTGTCAGGCGAAGGCAAACGGATTTAAGCTGTCAAATTAAACAGCTCCTCAGATAGATACATATCATTACCGATTCCTTAATGCCAAGCCGACCGGCCTAAGCGTTCTCGGGGGAGCTCGGGAACTCGGGAAGGTGTTAGTCTCGGTATTATTCGCTTCCTCCGCCAAACACCGAAAAAGAACGGCAGGTGTCGAAAACAAACGGAGAGCAGCCGACGTCTCTTGGTGGTCCACAATAGTGGGGGCACGTTCGGCAAATTTCGCTCTCATTGTTTGTGGTTGGGTGAGGAGAGCTTGGAATTGACTGTGTTTTCATACAAAGGAGTCTATCATGGACTCGGAAGGACGCCCTTATTGGGCTGACACGTTGCAAAAATACAATAAGTTGCGCTACGCACCTTTGAATTCGGAATAGATACCCGGCTCCGCCAGATACCCCCAAACCTACCCGACGTGAAGTGGAGTGGGTGGGAAGGGCGGCGGGTAAAGATGGGGCTCTTGCGCCGCTTGCTACGGAAGCTGGGTATAGGTTAGTGAATGGGGAAGTTAGGCAGGAAAACCGGGTGGTAATCTGATCTGTTTACCAGGAAGACATATGTAGATTTGAATAGGGTTGGGGGAGATTAGAAAAGTGCGACAAGGGCACGGAATCTAGCCGAGTTTGACTCATGTAATTAGGTGCTCCAGGTGTTCTATCAAAACAAAGACATACACACACACACACACACACACACACACACACACACACACACACACACACACACACACACACACACACACACACACGCACACACACACGCACGCACGCACGCACGCACGCACCGCACACACGCACACACGCACACACACGCACACGCACACACACACACACACACACACACACACACACACACACACACACACACACACACACACACACACACACACACACACACACACACACACACACACACTGACAGTACGCGCGCTCGTTTTCTCCTGTCTAATGTAAAAAATAAACCACACTCATGTTTGTCTCCCAGTATTATTTGTGCTTGTTCTTTGAGGTGACTTCTTTTGTCAGTTTGCATTGTTTTCACGCGTTCGGCATATGACTGGTGAACATGTATAGCTCTATGGACAGTGTATCTTTGGCGGGTGGGGTTGACGATAGAGGAATACACTTTTTTTGGTTGTATGATACAGTTTAACAGACCGGAAGTTATGCTAATCTTTTCTTGCTTATTTCGTTGTCGTTTGTTCTTGTCGTTTTTCTGTTTGTTTTTGTTTTGTTTTGTTCTTGTTGTTTTTCTGTTTGTTTTTGTTTTGTTTTGTTTTTGTGGTTTTTCTGTTTTGTTTTGTTTTATTTTTCTTCTCTTAATTCTGACGATTCTTCCTTAATTTTCTGATGTTTGTATTCATATTTCTTATTGCGGGTTTGGTGGTGGTGGTGGTTTGTTGCTGTTGTAGTTTGTGGATGAGGACGCTGTGTTTGTGCGTGCGTGCGTGCGTGCGTGCGTGCGTGCTGTGTGTGTGTGTGTGTGTGTGTGTGTGTGCTGACCAGACAATTGATTGTAACTATACGAAAATATAGATGAACAGGCAGATGAAGGACTAAAGGTATCGTTCAGGTCAGATGTCATACATGTACAAAGACTCATGGAAGCAATGGAATGAATCCTGTCTGCCTCTCACGTAAACGTGCTGGGTGACCCGTCTTGAACCTCTAGTCCCAAAAGATATAAACACATGCGTAAAAAACAAACAAACAAAAACACACGCAAACATGCACGCACGCACGCACGCACATACGCACACAAATACAGCTCTCTCTCTCTCTCTCTCTCTCTCTCTCTCTCTCTCTCTCTCTCTCTCTCTCTCTCTCTCTCTCTCTCTCTCTCTCTCTCTCTCTCTCTCTCTCTCTCTCTCTCTCTCAGAGCAATCAGTTAGTTAGCAACTCCCATCATGCATAGTCAACATATCACAGCCCTTTAATTTTCCACAAAATCATAACCAACACGCAAGAAAATAGCAATAGTTATTAGTAGGACTAGTTTACAAAGCATTCAATGAGAGTGCAACATATCAACGCATGTATGCAACAGAATGGCGACTATATAGATTACAGAAATCGATAGTGTGGTAAAGAAAATACCAAACAACCAAAACAAAACAACCAAAAGGAAAACAAACAATTAAAGAAGCCGCCACACTGCTATCATGACTATAATCGATGTGGTCACATTGCTGCTGCTGCTACTGCTGCTGCTATTACCAGCAGTGCTACTACTACTGCTACTACTGAAAATAATAATAATAGTAACATCATGAACCGATAAGGAGAATGATAAAGAAGCCCCGCTCCCTCCACCCCCGAACTCCCTCCATCCCTACCCTGATCACAACCGCCTCTAGATTTTTTTAAATCATAAATGCTATAAAGGAAGTAGACAAAAAATATTTTATGTACAAACTGTCAAGTTATGGAATAAATTATATTTTAGGACTTAAAATGATTCATACGATTTGCATAAAATAAAAATACGTTATGACAGTGTTTAAGAGTCAATCTTTCGGCCTGATTTCTGGTTGTTCGTGAATAAATCCGTTTTAGTTATCTGTTAAAATCCAGTACTTATAAACATCTACGTTCATTGTTTTCAGTTCTAAATCCGCAGGCACTTCTGAGAACATTTTAAAATTTACACAAGATACCTGTACGTTATCGTAACCTCGACGCTATTTACGATTCAATAATTTCATAAGGAAGATCAAAAAGTGCGCACAGTGTAAAACAAAATAATAATAAAATGAAAATAAAACAGCCTGTAGATTTTGAAGGCAGACCAATTTTTTCCAAGCAAAAACGAATGACGGGGAAAAAATTGTCACTTTGCTGGTTCAAGTCTTGCCCAACGAAATCCTAATCGATTTCATTTCTTTAATCGTTTGTTTGTAGCATCATTCTCTATAAATGTTGTAGCATGACTGTCTGTTTGTAGCATGGCTGGCTGTTTGCAGCGTTAAAAAAGGGCCTACATTAATCTTTGCACGTTCCTTTGTTCTGTCCAATAAAACTGTAAAACGTAGTTTTTCGAAATAAATTCTTTTTAACCGTTTGTATTTTGTTTTGTTTTCAACAACGCTGGCAGGTGACTGGTTTAAACAATTTTTTATTATTTTCATTCCAGACAAACTAAAGATACAGTGAATTATTGTGTGCTCATCAACAAACTTTTAGAGCTTATGGGCGATGAGCGCATACAGGTGACTGTTTCAGATTTCTACTTCGTCATGATTAAGGCCTGCCCTTTAAGAAATGACAGTTTAGTTTGAACTAGGATCTATTTACGTATGAGTTTTCATAAAAGTTTTTAAAAAATCCATCACTTACACACACTCAAACACACACACACACGCACACGCACGCACGCGCGCACAGACATACACACACACACGCGCGGGCGCGCGCGCGCACACGCACGCACACACACACTTCTTATGAGATGTTCTCAGAAAAGGTGTTATCATAAATAATATAGCTATACGATTTTGTATTTATTTGCAGTTCTTAAATGGGTTGTTGCTGTTTTCAATTTATTACTATCGCCAGTAAACGTTTACTAACCGAAAGCAAAAAAAATTATATAAAAAATATGTGCAAGAATTACAATGCATTTACAGTCGTAGATTGTCCAGCGTCTTAATACAAACACCTGCCAAAAAGGCTTGTTGTTGTTGCTTTGTGTGTGTGTGTGTGTGTGTGTGTGTGTGTGTGTGTGTGTGTGTGTGTGTGTGTGTGTGTGTGTGTGTGTGTGTGTGTGTTGTTTTCGTTGTTTTTTTTGTTTCTTTGTTCATTCGTTTGTTTGTTTATTTTTTTGTTTGTTGCTGTTGTGGGGTTTTTGTGGGGAGGGGGGGAGGGGTTGTTGTTGTTATTGCTGTTGTTCTTTTGTTTTGTTTGTTTGTTTGTTTTTTGCCATTCGATAAAATAAATATTTAAGAAAAGGAGACGAAAGTTCAGGATTATTATAATAATTATTTAGTCATGGTAAATATTGGATCTCTAACATAAATAAAGCGATATCAAAAGTTGAGTATTTTCAACAATAAAGTAAATCCACAATTTTTTTCTATAATGTACATTGTGTATGCATGGGGGCAAGGTGTTAAAACTGAAGTATTCTTATTTGCAACCGTAACCATTAAAAATGAGTATGTTCGCACACAATCAATAATTCCTTTCAAGTAAACTGTCAGAATATGCACAGCTACTATATGTACAGCTAGGGTATTTCACACACACAAACACACACACACACACACACACACACACACACACACACACACACACACACACACACACACACACACACACACACACACACACACACACTACACATTACGGAAACCAAGTCTATTTACAATACCCGGCGGTAACTTATATGGAAATATAAACATGAGTCCACCCTCCTATTTTCCATCTGCCCCCTTCCCTCCCCTTCTCCTCAATAGTAACACAACTTGCAGCTGAAGACTTAAGCTTGACATGTTGTACCAACACGCAGTTTGCACCGCTGCGAACGGAAGTGACGCCATGTAAATGGCGCGGCTTTGGAAAGCGAGACATCCATCGAACACTCGTACAACCTTGTTTTTCAGATACTGGTACATCAATATTAACACAGTTGTTTTAGTTTAATTTAAAAATAAAAATAAAACAAAAATCTTCAGTTTTTGTTACTGTGCGTGCATGTGTTGAGGAGGGGGGAGGGGGGATAGTACACTTTGGTATAAGTCGAGTCTCGAGTCTCTTCTTGTATATAATTATATATACACGCATAATTATACGACAAATGGTCAAATGTTTGACATTCCTGTTTTCACTGTAAAAAGTGCCTGGCAGCGTAACGTAGGACAACAACACTTGACTGCGCAAACATTCTGAAGAGGCAATGAGCACGGCTGGATACAATCACGTCCACGTCTACTTCCTCAACTTGTGTTGACATTTATATTGTTTTTAACTGAAAGCCGACACGGATCTTCAACAACTCCTGCCGAGTTGACTCTTTAGTGAAGCATACCCGGCAAAGGCAACAGATCCCCACAGGTTCGTTCAAGAGTTATTTAGTTGGTGCTTTGAGCCCAGTTGACCACAGTTCTTTCAAGAACAGATCAAGTATGGACGCCACATGCCAGTCGTACCTGCAGGTACTCTACACAGGCAGCATATCCCCAAAACGTGTTTCCAGAACGGATCAGCTATGGACACGCGCCGTTCATGCCACAGACTGGAACACGGGAGAGAAAGCAGTGGTGAGTACAGGATCCCGTCTAGACCGGGAAGTCCTCGTCGCTGTCAGGATACGTGCGACAGTCGTTCCGAAGAGAGGAGCCTGATCGCATCGACCCTAGAACCTTAATTCGTCCTTGTGAAGACCTGTGGCGACCTAGGCCTGACGGAACAATGCTGAACGCGGGGCGCAGGTTTTTACAGTCTTTAAAGTTGTTGGCAAATCGTGATCGGCGATGACTTCGTGTTCAGAGTCAGGCACCCAACACCACTTAGGGTGTCGCTTCACCGCCAGCTTCTGTAAAACAGCCATCATCGAGTTCACTTTCCACAAGTGTAACTGCTAGGCATGCATACACATCACAGGTCACTAGTTTGTCTGCAGTGATGCTTTCGCCAGTTTATGAGCATTCGCAAATCCAAAGTCTACAAAACGTTTTCAGTCAGCTAGCTACCATCTGGAGTGGTGTGTCAGAAAATACACGCAGTATGTTGGCCATTGTAGGCCGGATGCACCCCATGGAGGTTGTGTGGTCTGCGAGATAAAACACGGCGCTGCCCTGCTAACATAGTCTTTTCCGCCAAAGAGGAAATGGGGTAGAATCACTGCGGTGATGTCACTGCTTGATGTGGGAGCTCATGTGAAACTTCAGTTCGAAGGGCTGGGAGAAAGCTTTTCCACACACGTTGCACGTGCACGGCCTCTCTTTGGAATGGGTGCGTCTCACGTGACTGTCATGTGCTGCGTGTGACGCGAAAGCCTTTCCACAATGCTTGCACTGCAATGGGAAGAAACCAGTTCGATAATAATGATATGGTGAGTAAATGGATCAAAATCATAATGGTCGTGGCGATGATGATGATATTGATGATGATGACGATGACTATGATGGATGATGATGATACCTGAAGTGAATAGTCCGGGGGGAAATCCATTGTGCCAAAAAGGAGAACGGGTGGAGGAGTAAACAGGGTAATACTGAAGTCGGAAATCCAAGTATTGCAATAATAATATTAATAATAAAAATGATAATAATAATTATAAACGGCGATTGATACTTGAGTCACGTCTTTGTCATTATATCAACATCAAAGTCTCACACACTGAAAGATTCCTGAAAGATTCCTGCGAGAATGTCTACATTTCCCTATGATAAGCACGGCAAGACTATTCAGCTCTGTTTGGAGTGTGCTTGAAAGGTTCATCCCATGACTCATCATATCAGTATCGGTTCCAATCCCCACCAAGATTGCAGAATGTTATGTGTGTATGATATGCACAATGCGCGCTGTATTTTTGAGACAGCCAGCGTACCTATTACGTTACATACATTGGATCTGTGTTATTTTTATTATAACATGCACAATGACTACTCATTTGTCTCAGTCTTTAGCACGATCTTATCGTACTTCGAATGCACGATCATTAGATAATTATTGCTCTTACTTACCTTGAAAGGCTTTTCCCCGGAGTGTTGTCTGATGTGTGTCCGCAGAATGCTGGAGGCTGTGAAAGCTTTGTTGCAGTACACGCACTTGTACGGACGTTCTCCGCTGTGAACCTGTGGAAACAGAAAGAGTTAGTCAGTCGGTCCGAAATTAATGACAAGGTCAGCCGATAAACAAAAAGTCACCATTTCAACAGACCAGTTTTCAGCTATCGTGTATCGTTTCAATCAATCAGTTATCAGCTAGTAAAAGACCAAAACACACTAAAAGGTCAAAGAACGTTTATTTTAATCGCACAATACAAAACATAATTATGTAACTGTTCAGGACCGACACATATCTCCCACCTCCAACAATAAACAGACATAGGATATACAAACAATGAGAGGAATAAACTTAAATACATGTGCTATATCAATTAATATCGTCCATTTGATTCAAACAGTTTGTTGAGAAGAACGTGAGTACGAGGCTGAAGTGAATACAGCCGGCAA
The DNA here is from genome assembly GCA_018857735.1 of Alviniconcha marisindica. NCBI lineage: Eukaryota > Metazoa > Mollusca > Gastropoda > Provannidae > Alviniconcha > Alviniconcha marisindica. The sequence goes on along the minus strand of JABMCL010003662.1, from coordinate 252,510 downwards.
ATAGCCTGTTCAAGTTCAACCAATCCATTTGGGAATAATACTAAAAATCAAGCGCACATGTCCAAATAAGGAACTGAAACACACGATACTGACACAGTACAAAACAATGCCTTTACCCGCATGTGTTTGTTGAGACTAGACGACTGGCTGAACGATTTGCCGCACACCATACACTTGTGAGGACGATGTTTTTCATGCACGTGCAATATGTGAATACGTAGACGATCTCGCTTTTCGAAAGACCTGCGGGGAAAAAGAAACAAAAACAACGGTTAGATCTTATTAGCCACTACAGTAATCTTGATTGTTTGAAACAGCTTTTTCCGTCATGTACAACACAAAAACACTAAACTATGTATGACAAAAGCACCTGTGATGATTTTAGTGCTTGGGGCCAGTGTGCACAGGATCACATGCAAAACTTCAATCGACTGAGTTTCATTTCCGGTTTAACCGGAAGCGGTTATTTCTGTGTGGCAGTTGGTTGACTGGTAAGAATTCTCAGTGAAACACTATCGGAAAGAGATTGGGGGGGGGAGGGGCGAGTGTGTGTGGTGTGTGTGTGTGGTGTGGTGTGTGTGTGTGTGTGTGTGTGTGTGTGTGTGTGTGTGGTGGTGGGTGTGTGTGTGGCGGTGAGGGGTATATGCATGTGTGCGTGTGTCTATTTATGTGTGTGTGTGTGTGTGTTGTGTGTGTGTGTGTGTGTGTGTGTGTGTGTGTGTGTGTTGTGTGTTGTTGTGTTGTGTGTGTGTGTGGTGCTGTGTGTGCGTGCGTGTGGTGTGGTGTGTGTGTGTGTGTGTGTGTTGTGTGTGTGTGTGTGTGTGTGTGTGTGTGTGTGCGTGCGTGCGTGCGTGCCCTGTGTGATCACTGTGTTCTCACCTCGTGCAGAGGGTGCAGGGGTACTTGCGGTCCCCCTGGTCCACACACCTCGTGTACTTCAGATGCTTGTCGCGGTAATACTTGTACGCGAACACTTTCCCGCACCGCTCGCACTGGAACCCCTCACTGGCTGTGCAGCGGGAGGAAAAAACAACAGCCGGCATGTATTACAACAGCAGAGGGAGGAAACTTAAACTGCATGCACGTTCTTTTCTTTCTCTCCCCCCACCCCACCCCACCCCCACCCCCGCCCCCAACCCCAACCCCTCCCCTTGCATCTTCTTTCTGCTGTCGTTTCTTTTATTTATTTATTTTTATTTTTTTGTTTTTTATTTTTTTATTTTTTTTATTTTTATTTTTTTTCCCTTTTTTTTCCTTCATCCAGCATTGCTTTTCCGCACGCGACGTTACTATTACAAAACGCTTTGAACAGTATTGTAAGCATAAAAAGATCTGCTTTCAAACACAAACAACATTGTTCTTGTCGGTTTGCTAGGGGTGTGTGTGTGTGTGTGTGAGTGAGAGAGAGAGAGAGAGAGAGAGAGACAGACAGACAGACAGACAGAGAGACAGAGAGAGACAGAGAGAGAGCGAGAGAGAGAGGGAGAGATACCCGAGTGACCTGCACCTCATTCCCAATTATTTGTTATTTTATTTTCCTGTACCGAGTGTTGCTGTGTTTGTTATCCGTGACAGATTGTAAATAAAAAAATACATAAGTAAAAACATATTTTTTAAAAAGGAGAGAAAAAAGCCCACTTGCGCTTCAGTTTGTATCGTTGTGTAACAAAGCATTATCATCGTCATCATTCTCTCTCTCTCTCTCTCTCTCTCTCTCTCTCTCTCTCTCTCTCTCTCTCTCTCTCTCTCTCTCTCTCTCTCTCTCTCTCTCTCTCTCTCTCTCTCTCTCTCTCTTCCTCTCTCTCTCTCTCTCTCTCTCTCCGGCCCCTCCACCACCACCCCTCCCTTCTCAGTCTACTCTCTCCAGCACCGATAAAAGCTGATACAAATGTGTCCCATAACAAAATTGACATATTACAGATTTGCTCACTGTCTGCCTCTTCCTGTGCCCCGCCATCCGCCATTTCTTTCAGGGCCACGGGCACCCCCATGAACTGGAGGTAGCAGTCGCCGTACCACACCAGGAGTTCCGTCCCCTGAGGGATGTCCTTGCACGCCTCGTACCAGATCGCCCCGTCAGCCTGCAACGGGAGGAAGGTCAGTGAAGACAGCGTCAAGTGAAGGCATATTTGTAAGACAGAAGACAGTGAAGACGACGTCAAGTGAAGGCATATTTGTAAGACAGAAGACAGTGAAGACGGCGTCAAGTGAAGGCATATTTGTAAGACAGAAGACAGTGAAGACGACGTCAAGTGAAGGCATATTTGTAAGACAGAAGACAGTGAAGACGACGTCAAGTGAAGGCATATTTGTAAGACAGAAGACAGTGAAGACGACGTCAAGTGAAGGCTATTGTAAGCAGAAGACAGTGAAGACGCGTCAAGTGAAGGCATATTTGTAAGACAGAAGACAGTGAAGACGCGTCAAGTGAAGGCATATTTGTAAGACAGAAGACAGTGAAGACGAGCGTCAAGTGAAGGCATATTTGTAAGACGAAAAGACAGTGAAGACGGCGTCAAGTGAAGGCATATTTGTAAGACAGAAGACAGTGAAGACGACGTCAAGTGAAGGCATATTTGTAAGACAGAAGACAGTGAAGACGGCGTCAAGTGAAGGCATATTTGTAAGACAGAAGACAGTGAAGACGGCGTCAAGTGAAGGCATATTTGTAAGACAGAAGACAGTGAAGACGACCTCAAGGGAGGGCATATTTGTAAGACGGTGGAGACGGCGTCAAGTGAAGGCATATTTGTAAAACAGTGACAAATATCTAACGTGTGATGAACATAATGTGTGATAAACATAATGAGTATAATATAATGCACACAGGAAGAGAACTAAGGAAATAAATGAGGCTGAATAAACCGGCGGAAAGCATCAGTTAGAAAGACATAACTCCTGGCAGTAGGCGAAGCGTGCAAAGCTATACCGTGACCTACTTCGAGCTATAAAGAATGAATGTGTGCGTCCACAGCACCCCGGCATAAATAGAGACGCACCTGAACAGCGATGAGGTTCTGCTCTTGGGCATATCGGGCACACTTGACGTGAGACATCCAGTTGCCCGTTGCTCCTCGTCCATCGATGAAGTGGCTCAGCTTACCGTCTTGAAAGATCTGAAAAACAAGGATTGGACTGTCAGTGCTTTAACACTTCTTCGTGAAATCTGTGAAACCTCTAGGAATCTCTAACAAAACTGCCGTCTGATTAGTTGCAGTCGCGCTATATGGAGTTTTGCTTTAATTGCCCTCACCTTTCGTCGGCACTTTTTCAACCGAAGCACTATGTGCACCGTCTACAGTCGTCATCGTCAGCGCTATAATCGCTCTAGATTCTGTTGTTTGTTATCCCATCACACATCAGGGATGAGCCCTTTTTTTGTTGTTGTTGTTGTACTTTTTGAGAATTACCTTCGGTAGGATTAGTAAGTGGATTTTGTCGTCCGATCAGCCGCACAAGGCTACCTCAGGAACAGCTTCCCCACCCACGACCCACCTCTATCCTCCGAAGAAGCGTGAAAATTTCCACCCATTAGACTGCACTTCCACACATAAAATGGGAGGAAACCTAACACTCAATGACATTCCCAAATCACAGCCCCTTCTGCCTACCTCCCACATGCACGAGTTGTCGTCGTTCGTTTTGATTTCACTGGTGTGGATGACGCGACCCTTAAAAGGTCCGAACCTGGACCCTCTGGCGATGACGGTCTTGGTGCAGAACACGCCGTGGTGGACGGACCCCGCGAACGTCGTCTGCACGATGGCGATACCTGAAATCATCGTCACTCTAATAAAAGGCTCGTCGATAATGATGTGTGTGTGTGTGTGTGTGTGTGTGTGTGTGTGTGTGTGTGTGTGTGTGTGTGGTGTGTGTGTGTGTGTGTGTGTGTGTGTGTGTGTGTGTGTGTGTGTGTGTGTACCGTGGCCAATGCAGTTAATGTCCGTGTAATACTTAAGTTGATTTAAATTTGGAAAGGTTTGGACCAGCTCAGAATCGTCTTATTTTTTGTCTAATTACTGAAATGTAAAGCCACTTCCACTTGCTTTTGTTGATGATAGTGACAACGACGGCGTCAACGCTGACGATAATGATGACGAAGAAGAAGACGATATTCTACAAGTCACGCCCCAATGAACCCGTTAAAATCCCATTACTGGTTGCCTGATTAGCGCACATAAAATGAGGACTGGGTCAGAAGATGGACAAGGAACGATTGCTGCTATCGTGCAGGCGACACGAAATAAATGTTCATAACACTGACCTTCGGGTAGGTCCAAGGCGGCCGTGTCCAGCGCTGGCTGTGGAGTTTTCGATGAGGACGAGGACGCGCTGCCTGGTGATGACTGAGGCACTGACAAGATCTTGTCGATTCCTGCAACAGTGAACAAGAATCACCACTGAAAAACACATAGGATCTTGTCGATTCCTGCATCAGTGAACAAGAATCACCACTGAAAACAGACAGGATCTTGTCGATTCCTGCAACAGTGAACAAGAATCACCACTGAAAAACACACAGGATCTTGTCGATTCCTGCAACAGTGAACAAGAATCACCACTGAAAACAGACAGGATCTTGTCGATTCCTGCAACAGTGAACAAGAATCACCACTGAAAAACGCACAGGATCTTGTCGATTCCAGCAACAGTGAACAAGAATCACTGCTGAAAAACACAGGATCTTGTCGATTCCAGCAACAGTGAACAAGAATCACCACTGATAAACAGACAGGATCTTATCGATTCCTGCAATAGCGAACAAGAATCACGATAAGAAACAGACACATTCTGCCGACGGGATTTTGTCGACACCTAAAATATTGAACAAGAATCACGGTTGAAAAACAGACAAGATTCTGTCGATACCTCGAGCGTGGAACAAGAATCACGGTTGAAAAACAGGCAAGATTCTGTCGATACCTCGAGGGTGGAACAGGAATCACAACGGAGAGACAGACTAAATCTTGTTGATTCCTAATAAAAATGAGAATCATAACGTAGAGACGGATCAGACTAGATCTTGTCAATACCTGAAACATTAAACAGTAATCACGACAGAGAGGCAGGCAGGATCCTGCCAGTACCTGACAGATTAACCAGTATATAGTCACGACAGATAGAAGTTTAAAAAAAATGTAATTTCTAATGGTAGATACAGTCTCACCATCAGCAACAGCAAAAACAACAAAAAGCTTGTGACGCTTTTAACAGCAGACACAGAGATGATTTTTAAAAAAAATCGACATCTGGACAATCAATTTCGCACATTTGCTGATTTAAACAATGGAACGAAAGACGTACAGGGAGAAAGAAAGAAACAAACGAAAAATGTTGAATGAAGAAAGGAATACAAGACAGAAACCAATAAGAAGAAAACGAAAGAAAGAAAAAAGATTGCATAAAACAACACACACACACACACACACACACACACACACACACACACACACACACACACACACACACACACACACACACACACACACACACACACACACACACACACACACACACACACACACACACACACACACACACACACACACACACACACACACACACACACACACACACACACACACACACACACACACACACACACACACACACACACACACAAGCAAACACACACGCACGCACGCACGCACGCACGCACGCACACACGCACGCACACAGACACACACAGACAAAGTACTGACATAAATAGATCAACACTTAGCGTAACTAACAACATCACTCATAACTGGAGAAGAGCCAAAATAATTATAACAATAATAAACACAATAAGGCAAGAATTAAGAGCAAGAACCCTTCACTGAATTTGCCAGCGATTGTGACGTGGGCAAGGAGAACAAGGAGATACATCGTCTTTCCTTCCAATTCTATTCAAGGCAGTTTAGATTTCCTGTGTTTTCTTTAGGCCTATTCGCTTTTTAATTTAGCGAAGGTCGGGTTGCCCTGGGGAATGACGAGTGACACTTTGTGTCGCGGCTGCTGACGTTGAGTCATTGTCCTTCCTGCTTTTCCTCAACTGAGGGAATTTTTGTTCTTCCTCGTTGTCTTCCAACAAACCGAAACTTCAAATTTTCAGGTAATAAACTGAAAGAAATATTTAAATATTTATGTAATTTTTTTTAAATTTTAATTCACTTAGCGTAGAAAATGTCGGAGAATGTTGTAAACCGCAGTGAGTTTGTGTACACCAGAGAATAGTTCTCTACAAAAGTTATCTATTATTATTATTGTTGTTGCTGTTGTTGTTGTTGTTATTAATTAAAACTAATACTCATTACATATCTATCAGCTATCACGTGGTTGTAACTGCTGATGTCATTCCCGCTTTGAGAGGCACACGGGCTCCTTTACTTGAGTTGATAAAAATGTAAAGAATAGGCCAATATGCTTGAGTGTTACCTATAGGTGTAATTATCATTTTATCTATACGTAACACTCAAATAAGCAGATTGCTTTTGTGTTTCCTGTACTTATTTGTTGAGCTTATGATTACGATGAGTGAATAAATTTTGTTTAAACCAACAGGCCAGTATCACATGATGTAGAGTTAACGTCGTATCTTATGTATTTAATTCTTCAATAGATAAGGATAAATGCAAATGGTTCATTACTTCCTCTTTTTTGTTGCCTTGTTGTTGTTTTGTTCAGAAAACGAATTATTTTTGTGTTTTGAATTTTTCGTATCATGCAAAAATGATTTGCCGAAAATGCACAATAAAACTTGTAAAAGAACGTCACAATAACATTTTATTTTTTTAACGCCTGCTCAAGCGACTGTCAGACACCCCAGACGGCCATGCCAACATAAACAGCTTGAGCGTTCAAAGTCTCACAGTTGGAGACCACCCCCCGAGACGCCAGTTCTCTCCCATTCTCTTCTTGATGCGATGGGCAAACAGAAAGTTTCCTTGCGGAAAGGTCAAGAAGTTGTTACATGTGTTTGTTCAAGTCTTCACCGCATCTCCACGCGATACGGGCACAACCGGGACATCGCCTCGCCTATTCCCCGTTGGACCCATAGTCTGATAGTCTTCCCAAACACATTTTCATTGCGTTTGTCCTTATACTCTCTTGTACATTTGAAAATAAGCAGAATGCATTATGCAGGTTGTGTATGTGTGGAGAAGGGAGTGAGCCGGGGTGTGTGTTGGTGTTGTTATGTGAGTGTGTAAGTGAGAGAAAGAGATAGATGTACAGGTGTGCGTCAGTCTTTTTAGTTGTATTTTTAATCCGTGTCTAAATTGACTTGCACATTTTAGCACAATGTGTGTATGATTAAAAATGTATAACTCTGTGTGGAAGGGCGGGGGGGGGGGGGGGGGGGGGAACTATTTTTCTCCTTTTTTTGTCTTTTTGTCTGTATATTTTTTTTTCTCTCCATAAACCTGCTATTGTGCCAGTGTTTTGATTTTATTGGTGGAAGTTTTTTTGGTTCTTTGTTGTTGTTTTTGTTTGAAATAAAACGCCTTTTGCTGGGTTTCCACTCATATCGGAGACGGCTTTGAAAATAAAATGGAAAGAAAAGATTTTTACAAAAGAGCGCGAGGTACCAACAGACACGATTACATTACATTTACTTATTAATCAGAAGTCCTTTATTGTGCGAATGACACCGATATGTCTGTATGTATGTACGCATGTATGTATGTATGTATGCATGGACGTGTGTGTGTGTGTGTGTGTGTGTGTGTGTGTGTGTGTGTGTGTGTGTGTGTGTGTGTGTGTGTTGTGTGTGTGTGTGTGTTTGTGTGTGTGTGTGTGTGTGTGTGTGTGTGTGTGTGTGTGTGTGTGTGTGTGTGTGTGTGTGTGTGTGTGTGTGTGTGTGTGTGTGTGTGTGTGTGTGTGTGTGTGTAAGTAAACGTCCTGTTTTATAGATAAAAATGATTTGTTTAAAATAATAGAAAATGGGGATAGACGGACAGGTACACGGCTTTTATGAAAAAGTAAATGACTTGATGGCCTTATTTGCTACAACAAATTAAAAAAAATCAAGGAGTTAATCACCACTCTTATTGGTCAGTCTGCGATATAATTATCATGTTTTCCAGCAACAAAAAACAAAAACAAAAAACAAAAAACAAATCCAGTGTCGTGTTTCCACTTAAATCGGAGACAGCTTTGAAAATAAAACCATTTAAAAAAAAGATTAAAAAAAGACTGAAATGAATTCAACGACAAACAGATCAGGGCACGAGGTTCCCACACATAATTATTCTAGGCTTTTTTGTCGTTTAACCGTTTGGACCTTACTTCGTCGTTTTTCCTTGATTACCTGGCCAGAAAGCTCGTCTTCATTTAATCGAACCTCTTGCCTCTTGACAGGCCAGCGATAACTTAGACCGTTTAATTCAACCCTCGAGCACTATTAGTCGTATCTGCCTTTCACTTCCGACACAACACCCTTGACACCACAATGCAACTTGGCGTCTCGAATTTCTGCTGGACCCGAAATAAAAACTGTCTCCCTTTCTCGTAACAACCTACAAAAACACGGAGGCGTATCCCGACCACGCTCGAAATTAGAATCCTTGCCCCCTGGTTCTCGAAACATGTTAAACAGCTGCATCCCTCATTCTTGGTCACTCGTGTGTTCCTTTCGCAGTCAGGTGAAAACAGAACCAGATCAAAGCCCCCGGCCACCCCACCTCAGTCACCCCATTCCCCCACAATGCATAAGACACCCGAGGCAAACAAATTCGACAAGAAATCGGCCTTCCTCCGATTAATACACCGGAAGAATCTGTCCTCCTCCTCCACCTTTCAGTCTACGCTATAGTTACGCGCGCAAACAGTTTGAGCGGGTGTGCGTTAGAACGGAATGGATAATCGAAATCGGAAGCAAATAGCCGCGGACTTAACCCTCGGGTCCGCATTGTTACAGGCCAATATTTGGTCTGCGACTTAGGGCTTGATTAAGTACTTTAATTTCTGGCGGCACCAGAAACGAGATCCGTGCCAGGAATGCGAACCGTTCCATGAAAGCGAACATGGGCGTGTGTGTCCAAAGAAGTATTGGGGAGGGAGGGTTGGGAGGAAGGGGGCGAGGGGGGGGGGGGGGGGGGGGGGGGGGTAGTGGCTGTGGGCAAGAGGACCCGCTGGGCAGGGGAAGGGGTACGGTTGGTCATGGGGTTGTATTTAACCATCTCTGCCAGCGCCATAACTGGTGTTGCTGACCTGGTTCAATATGTTTAAATCACAGCTGGACCTGGGCATTGCCGGCTGGTCGTGTTGACAACACCAATGGAAAATTTGCGTCGAAGTCGACGTATGTCGAGACTTAACTGATTTGTGTTTTTTTTTGTGTGTGTGTTTTTTACAATGCAACAAAATACAACTTTATTATATCTGCGCAGAGAACTGTGCCTTTTGCCTCGTAATTTATATAAAGCATTCAATAACTGAATATTACAATAAAACATTCGACAATTCAATCAAAAATCAATATGGAGCCAAACGCTCAAAAGCGAAAACAGTATTAACATTCATGTACGCACGCACGCACGCACGCACGCACGCACGCACGCACGCACGCACGCACGCACCACCACCACACGCACGCACGCACCACGCACCACACACACACGCACGCACCACGCCACACCACCACACACCACACACACACACACACACACACACACACACACACACACACACACACACACACACACACTTGCGTGTTAATTCACATTGATTTGAGACTGAAAATCGTAGTAGATATTGATTGGTTGATTGACTGGTTGGTTGGGTGATTGGTTGGCTAGCTGGCTTGTCCTTTCAGTAATACAGCCAAAACAAATCAACCATGCATTGACTTCACTCACTGCCGGATGGTCTGTCGAGGGTGTGTTTATTTGGTTGGTTGGTTATTGTTGGTGTTTTTGTTGTTGTTGTAATTGTTTTGGTTTGTTTGTGTTGGTGGTGTTATTTTTGGAACTTTCGCTCTTTGTTTCTGTCTTTGCTTGTTTGTTTGCGTGTTTGTTTAGTCCTATCCAATGTGTTTGTAAATGATTATCTTAAACAAACATCCATTAAACTGAAAGTCTATTACGTTGCTGTGAGGGGTGTTTGTCAGTGAATTGATAAGCTAGTTTAAGGAACGTCCAAAGGATAGTCTCACAAAAGTTCAACAATTGATCGGGTCCTTCGACTACCCGGCTGAATGCTTGGTACATCAAAGAGATGTTAAACAGCTCTTATTTACTCAAGTATTCAACTGAACATAGCGACACGACTGCCCACCGTCCACGTGTATCCTAGTTCGGCCAAATTCCGCACTGACCAGTCCCCCCCCCCCCCCCCCCCCCCAACCCCCAGACCTCAGCAAAGCGCAATACTTCTCATTGATTTCGCTAACACCATGCAATATCCGTTGAACAACTTCCTTCAGACGAAGTTCTGTGGGTCTCTCGGGTTTACGCGCAGGAAGAATTGCCCCAAGGTTTCTCGTGGCACGAGCGGGTATCGCGTTATTCTGATAACCCAAACATCCCCGTGACTAGATCGAGATCAAATGCTACAAGAGATTAACAGCGGGGTTCCGAGGACCGCCTCTGGATATTAATGCCACTTCCGCTGAGTAAATACACCCATAGTGCACCGCGCCAGGAAGAGAGACGTGGAAATTGAATCGTCCAACACGTAGGTGGCGCTAGCTGTAAGTGCTTTTAGAGAGTAGACCTGAAGCCGCTTTGACCATCAGAATGTGTATATATGTGGTGTATATATGTGTGTTCTTTGTGTCTTCTGCTTTGCTTTCTTTGCAGTCGTTCTCCTTTCTCTTAACACAAAATTATATGTATATATTCCTTCTTCTTCTTCTTCTTCTTCTTCTTCTTCTTCTTCTTCTTCTTCTTCTTCTTCTTCTTCTTCTTCTTCTTCTTCTTCTTCTTCTCAAGTTCTTTCCCGGCAATGCTTCCGCCTACACATACAACACCGACTTAAAGCCTATCTTCTGGCGTGAATATAATTATGTCCATCGTGGCAACCATGATTTGTTCACTAGTTGAGAATTATGAATTTTCCACTGACTGCATCATTGCAGCAAAATTCCGAGTGTCATCAGGTCAATGTCAATTACCACGGTGCTGATGCATAGTTTTACCTGCAGCAAAATAGCCCATTAATTAAGCCACGACGGTATGCATGTGACGCTTATTTTGTGTCGTTGCTGCTGTTCTTTCTTTTTCTAGAGTTTATTTGCTTTAATGGCGTTTTTGTTTTTGTTTGTTTGGGTTTTTTGTTTGTTTGTTTTTGTGTGTTGTTGTTGTTTTGGGGGTGTTGTTGTTGTTGATGTTGTTTTGTTGTTGATGTTGTTGCTGTTTTGTTTTTTTGTTTTTTGTGTGTGTTTTTGTTTGTTCTTTTTCGTATTTTGTTGTTGTTGTTTTTGGTTTTTGTTTGTTGTTGCTTGTTTTTTCTTCTTTGGTCTGTTTTTTTGATTGTTTTTGTTGTGTTTGTTTGTTTATTTGTTGTTGTTGTTGGCTTGGGGGGGGGGGGGGGGGGGGATTTTCCAGTATTCAGACAATGTAGATATTAGATATTTTCAGCCTGTCTAAATAAAGCTTAAAGTGCACGACAGTCTAGTAGCGGCCTGTCTGAGTGTTAGGCACTTTGGGTGTGTGGTTACAATATTTTATTGTCAGTACAACTGGTTAGTCATATCGGGGTTGCTCTTGTGTTCTTGATTTCATATTATAAATGTAAGTTAGGAGATCCCCTACAACCCCCCCCCCCCCCCCCGCCCCCCACCCCCTCCACCTCCACCATATTGCGTTCCCCAACAAAAACACTTTCCGAACTCTCTCGATAGTCGTTACTAAGTCGGCATCTAAACAAGTTTAGCGGTGTGCCGTGTGCCGTTAGCGGTGTGCCGTGTGCCGTGTGTGTTTTAAAAGAAAGATAAATCGGGTAGCGACGCCCGTATTAAACTAACATTGGCATTTTTCCGCTGATCGCTAGACAAGCTGAACAAACCTTGTGCTCAGACACTATGGGTTTAGTATCGCGACACGTGGAGAATTTCACGGTATGTCGCTATATATCCGATACTCTATTATCAGCTTTGTAATGATTTGTTCTGGGGTTTATACCTGGACACGTATACAGGGGTGGACTGGAAAAAACCTTGTGTACGTTGTTACTCATGCGTCATCGGTTCCACCCGCATGACTTGATCAGTTTTAATTTGGTTAAACAGGTTTAACGCCGAGTTGTCTCCGAAGAGTTACCAGCGGGGACCGAGCTCCCAGGAGGTGGGCGAGGAGGGAAGTTATAGCTAACGCTACACTGTCCTCGACAGAAAGATTCCTGCATTAATCTGGGCAGCGATGAGAGCCATTGTAATGCTTCATTGATTATGAGGGACAAAGTCACAAGACAATGTCTTTTGAACTGGTAAGCAGAGGGGCCTCGGTTCGATTCCGCTTTGGCTCTCCTTTCTCTTCAAAGGTTCACAGTTGAAATTTATTTGCAGTGAAACAATATTTTAGTGTAACACCCGCGTGTGCATGTAGTACCAAGAAGATATGCAGAGGATGAAAGAAATAGATTGGGGGAGGGGGGTAAAGACAGAAAGAGAGAGAGAGACAGAAGCAAAACTGAGATGGGGGGACAAACATAGAGACAAAAGAGGGGATCAAGGAGAGACGGAGCAGAAGAATAAAGCTTTTTGTCTGCAGTTATCACCTCACTTGTTTCAGCATCTTCAAGATGATCTGAAAATAAATGAATGTCATGAGAAACCTAAACAAATGAGAAAATGTGGACCCCGTGTGCAGTCACAGGAGATGGTCGCTGTAACAAAGGCACGTACCACCAGCAAGGGAGCTGGTCGCTGTGAAGCAGTCACGTACCACCAGCATTGGAGCTGGTCGCTGTGACAAAGGCACGCACCACTAGCAAAGTCGGTGGTCGCTGTGACAAAGGCACGCACTACCAGCATGGGAGCTGGTCGCTGTGAAGCAGTCACGTACCACCAGCATGGGAGCTGGTCGCTGTGAAGCAGTCACGTACCACCAGCAAAGAAGCTGGTCGCTGTGACAAACGCACGCACTACCGACCAGCATGGGAGCTGGTCGCTGTGAAGCAGCCACGTACCACCAGCATGGGAGCTGGTCGCTGTGACAAAGGCACGCACCACTAGCAAAGGAGCTGGTCGCTGTGACAAAGGCACGCACCACTAGCAAAGGAGCTGGTCGCTGTGACAAAGGCACGCACCACTAGCAAAGGAGCTGGTCGCTTTGACGCAGTCACATACCACCAACAAAGGAGATGGTCGCTGTGACAAAGGCACGTACCACCAGCAAGGGAGCCGGTCGCCGTGACAAAGGCCCGCACCATTAGCAAAGGAGCTGGTCGCTGTGAAGCAGTCACGTACCACCAACAAAGGAGATGGTCGCTGTGACAAAGGCACGTACCACCAGTAAGGGGGCTGGTCGCCGCGACAAAGGCCCGCACCTGACGTGGCCGGCTGTGCGACCAGTACATGTCTATGGTATTCAGGCTATGCTAAACGGTTGCCTCCAAAGATCGTTTTACACCCTGTTTTCCAACCTTTCACCGCAAAGCCTATAGCTGGCGTTTGATAGCGGATTAGGGGGCTAAAGGGTCCAATAATCGCCAGCGTGAGACGTAGGCACCGGCAGCTAGTGGTGGTGAGCATGTTTTGACAACTGGGCTGTACGACTTACTCATGAGCAAAGCTTGCACGCGGGCTAGAGAAACCCGGCGGAGGTTTCTTACAACCGTTGTCCAAACATCATCTGTACAAATCCACTCCAGTTTTAAGTGATTTGCCGATCGAGCGTTAATCCCTTACCGCCCCTGATCTTGGAGCTCTCTAGTGCGAGGAAACCAGGTTGGGTACAGTGTAGGGCATTGTTAGTTCAACACCAGGTACAGTATGGCGAGGCTAATTATGTTTCCCTTTTATGGTGCGGAGCATAGAGGGCTTGTTGTCTATGCACACAGTATTTTCGGAAAGGAAAGGTGGTTACGTACGTATAAGTGACATGTATGAAGTGTTTCGCGATTGTATGTATGCGTTCGGTACTTGTGAACAATGTGGTCAGGTCATTGTTGTTTTTGCTATATGGATTTTCTCGACTAGATGAGTCATCTCTGAAACATTCCTCTTTCTAGTATTTAGGCTGTGAGAATAGGGATGTCCCGAAGAGAGGGATAATAAATCAGAAATGAGAAAAAATCCGTTTTATATTTTGCTTCTCTCCACAGTGTTTCAATTATTATTATTATCATTTTTTTACATATTTATGTCAGCTCCATATGTATAGAATCAGTCAGTGCATGCACTCGAACCTCCAGCTGTCTCATCGATACACACCCTGTCCATACAAACAAACAACAACAGTTCACAGGTTTCCTGACCCATGACATTGAATAAAGAATTGCCTTGAACAACGGGTTGAACGAGTCTACCGCTTTTACGAGCGATACATCCGGTAAAATAGTCAAGCGAGAAAATGTGAGAGAAAAACAACAACAAAAGCAGTGCAACTCCGCTAAACTAGTCAACCAAGGCCCATACATCGACACCGCAAGTGAAATCTTTTCCGATAGCAACAACAAAGAGAACATATTACAGCAATGTGTAAATTACGAGATTGTTTTACGTGCATTTTTTTATTTTATTTTATTTCAATTGCATGTTCTTGGAGTTAAAAAAAGAAGAAGCAATATATGCTATTATCTACTGTCATATGGTATGCACTCAGCCACGAATGTAGTTTTTTTCTGGTCAGATAAAGTAACCTTGAAGTAATGAGTTTGGTCGTGAGTAGTACAACATTAACACTAAACAACAGCAGCACTTACAAAACAAACAACAACTCACCAAAGGTGACGGACTCCGGCTGCTCTCCGGACTGCTGCCCCGCCTGAGAATGAGAAGAAGCTGACGACGACGAAGAAGACGCCGCGGCAGAAACGGCAGCAGCAGCAGCAACAGCCGCCGAGGCCGCAGCGGACATCTGGGAGAGGTTGAGGCCGGAGAGAGCGTGGCCGTGGTACTGCCCGTCCGCGCTGCCGCCCTTGGCGTAGCCGTACAGGACCATGTCCAGCTCCTCCTGGGAGATGCTCAGCGGGTGCAGCACGGGCACCTGCAGAACGTTGCGCACGTGCGTCTGGGTGGGCGGGTGGGTGTGGGCCGGCTGGGGGGTCGGGGGCAGCCCCCGAGCCTGGAAGGCAGTCTGGGGGGTAAGGGGGTGCTGCAGGGCGTGGTGGGGGTGTGGGTGGTGATGCGCCGCCATCGGGTGCATGCCGGGGAAGACGGCGGGCTGGAACTGGAAGGAAGGCTGGCCGGGGAAGCGGAACCGCTCGGAGGACATGCTGGAGAAGAAGAAGAAGAAGGAAGAGGGTGAGCTGATGGCGAACATACAAAATGAATTTTTAAAATGAATCTCCCAAGCACCGAACACGCTGCAAAAACTCAACCAAAACAAGATAAGTCTTTTTCTTTCATTTTTCATCGTTTTTAACCGTTTATCTGCTGTTTAAGTGTCGTTTTGTGGCTTGATAAAGGGGATTCCCCCGAAAATTTACTTACTGTGTGTCCGTGTTAAAATAAATAAGCGTTCGTTTGAACCTTTTTGTGTTTGGATCTTTAAAAATGGGCAACAACAAAAAATTCTCGAACAACGATGACTGCCAGCGTTTATAATATGACCTATCTCGTGTGTGCCGTACTGTTCATTTTACAGCACACTTCCGTAAGTAATATGTTATATATTCTACTTAAATAATGCTTGTGGCAGTTGTACGTTAAATTGTGTGCTCTTAGACTGTAAATCTCTTACACATGTAGATTGTATTCCTTTGTTTGTTATTCATGTTAATTCCTTTAATGGAATAAAGAAGTACTTGAAATAAGATCAAAACAAAAAAGCGGTTAGAAAGAACGCTATTTTAAAATAAGGTTGCTTAGACTGCATATTTGCACATGGGTAATATCGTCCGATTATAATACTGTTCTTGTCAACCTCGTGTGTGTCTTAATCAAGGGATTGGCAATCAGGCAAGAAATCAGCAATAACAAAGCCGATAGATCTGTGATCGATGAGCGTATATTCATGACACTTTATGAAATATTGACCAGCTGCTCGGAAAACCCCGGCATGCGGTCATTTCACTAGTCTGATGGTTATTCAATCCATTAGTCAACCAATCTGTATCAAGTGGTCAGTCGGTCGAGAAACAAAAAACAGAATGGCTGGCAAATTAAGTCAGTCGGTCGGCCCTGAAGTGAATGGGTGCAAGCGATAAAGGTAGAGAACATTTCAACAAACAACTAACTTTAAACCCTTTGTTTTCTTCCACAAGAAGCATAGCTTCTTCACTCACCATGTCTCTCCAGATCGAAAATTATTAGTGAAAAGTTTTTAGTTTTTTTTTTTGTAACTGAAGAGCAAATTCGTCTAGGAACACTCTGAACAGTTTTAAATTCTAAGCTATTACAAAACTCTTATCGACTTGAAAGCCGCTTCTGTTTAACCTCCCCCACCTTCCCTTTATATATATATATATAATGTTTATTCTTTGTCGTATATTTCTGGTCACTTCTCATGAAAGTATTGAAAAGCATTGTTCTTAACTAAACACAACTACTGTTTCAAATACTTCAGACATTTACACGTTGCCGTGAGCACCAGAATCTGCCAATTATCTTTTTCTTCTTCTTCTTCTTCTTCTTCTTCTTTTTTTTTAAGGAAACAAAAGGCACCAGCAAGACAGTCAAATCCTTGAACTTTATTGAGATCCATAAGGTCAATAACATACGTCAAAGCTGTAATGCACCTCTGAGAGACCGAGTGCAGAAAGTCCATTCTCTATTCAGACCCCCACTCTCGTATGTTTTAAGTGATAATAACCTTTCGGAGGAGGCGGGAAAACCTCGTTGAAAAGTGTTGCCGTCAGTATAGAAAAGAACATCTCCGTTCCGCCAACAACCTTTCTTTTTTTTATCTCCCCTTTATTGTTTCCATTCTCGCGTCTCTTCACACACGCACTGCCAGAAATCTCTGACTCGCACTACTTTCGTTCGATAACCCTCCTCGTTAAGAAAATAGTCCCGCGGAAGCAGACTTGTATCGCCAACGGTAATCGTTCCCCGGCGCCCTGGGAGCCGAGCATGTGGCCAAACATCGGATTGATCACATCCAGTGAGGCAAGGGTCGTCTGCTTTTGTAACATCTCCGGAAAATCACGATTTAAAGCCGGCGTATGTTTGCGCTCTTCCGGCGGAGAGGAGCCAAGATGGAGGCGGAGGAAAAGAGTTAAAGTTTCAATTGAAGCAAATAATCACGTTCCTGGCTGTGTGGGACGCTGCCGCGAAGATACTCGAGGGTTTGATCGGTTGTCAGATCATGTTAGAAGGATCGGTCATGTCAGGGCGCGAGTGATTGATTGAGTTTAACGTCACCCTGCCGAGTGGCTTCGGCAAAGGTCTTCGGCGCGTTTGTAGTCTAATTCTAACCTTGGTCTGAGAGGCGTGTCGTTGCCAGCCCGGGGTGCCTTGATCGAAACATTGATCCTCCATCCCGCCTCTCCCCTTCCTTCCCTTCAACAGTTATCTATTCTGCCGGTCGTACAAAAACTCCGGAACGCCTTCATCTACTGCAAAGTCCACTAGCCAGTCACTTCTGCTTGGTGTGCGTATAGGGGAGGCGAGTGGGGGGGGGGGGGGGGGGGGGCAGGACACAGAAATGCTTACAGTCGCCTCAGGGGTGTTTCTTCTTTGAACTGTTCTATATAACAAAAAAATGTTGTTTTTAACCCTGTAACTGAGCTTACGTTACCCCCTCCTCGTCCACCACTACCACCTCCATCATCAGACTGTTCCTGGAAAAAGTTGGTTCGCTCACAACGCTGCCCATATTGGTCAAGATTTCGCTCTGTGTAACATGAGTTTAATGCAGTCGTCCCAACTCCCCCTCCTCCCCCCCCCCCCCCAACACCCCCCCCCCCCCCCACCCCCCCCTCCGCCGGGCTGCTGTCTAGGGATCTCTGTCCGCTATTGGAGAGAGAGAGAGAGAGAGACAGAGACAGACAGACAGAGACAGACAGACACAGAGAGACACAGACACAGAGAGACACAGACAGAGACAGAGACAGAGACAGGACAGGACAGGACAGAGACAGACAGACAAAAAGGGGAAGTGACAGAAGACAGAGGCAGAAAAAGGTTTCAATGATTAACCTGCCTAAATAATTTTCAAAACTAGGCGAGTTCACCTTTCGAACTGCACTTTCACATTAAAAAGTATACCAATCAAACAATAAGTGAGTAGAAGGGGGAGTACATAATACTGAGATGTCAGCTATTCTAAAGATGTCATTAATTTTTATTCCATGTACGAGAAACTAGCGGTTAAGGTTTTATCATTTAGACGCCCTGCCCTGCTTTATTAATCACAAAAAAAGAGTTACTTGTTTTCCTGGAATAATAATAAAGCATTTGATATAGGGTCCCATCTTGCACACAATATAGCACCGCATAGCGCTTTACTATCACACTAGCAACACACACACACACAACAAACACAACAAAAACACACACACACACACACACACACACACACACACACACACACACACCCACACACACACACACACACACACACACACACACACACACACACACCACACACACCACACACACACACACACACACACACACACACACACACACACACACACACAACAAAACACACACACACACACACACACACACACACACACACACACACTCCCGCTCGCTCAGCCACGAACGCACACACACACGCAAGCACACATACACGCACGCAAGCACACACAAGCACACATACACACACATATCACTTACGGACGGCGGGGACTGACACGGCTTTGAAGAAGTTTAAAAACAGTTTTTGAAAGGGGGTAGTGGGGAGGGGGAATCAAGAATCAGAGTCGCGGAGTGTTTCAGGCAAATTGTTCCCAACAGACGGGTCAGCGTTAAAAAGATAAAATTGTCTGGTAAAGGTGATGAAGAATAAAAAGGCAAGTAGAGTGTATACTGGCACCATAGTTCAGGAGCTGTGGCCGTCGAGGTGGCCGTCCTGAGCTGTCCGTCCTAACGAGCCTTCTGGTTTCCGTGGACGTAAATAATTATTGCACCGTGCTTCGGCATTGGTCACAACTTGTCCCTAATATGTCAACTGACATCTGAGGACATTAAGCATCACTTCATCATCATCATATACTGGCACGTGCAGTTAGCAAATGTAGGGAGTAAAATAACGCAAGTAAAATCGGACATACTGACGTTACAAATTTGCTTTAAATGCAGCTGTCGGTCGCGCAATTTTTGGTTCTTGTTGTGTGTGTGTGTGTGGGGTGGGGGTGGGGGGGGGGGGGGGGGGGGGAAGCAAAGCAAGGAGGTAACTTCGTCTTTTACACCCAGTTAACCAGGACGCATAATTATATAAAAGCGAAAGAGAAAGGAAAAACCATCTGAAGAAAAAAAATCGATAAAGACTCTGATAGGCTCGAGAGAAAAATGATATTAAGAATACAACAAATAAAATTAAAAAAAACTCAAACTTTTCTTGCTTCTCGTAACGAAAACGCCATGAACAAAATGTTGTAATGATAATTTATATTTTCATGATAATTACTGGACAAGTAGACTTTAAGGGAGGCGGTTTTGTTGCTCTTGTTTTGTTTTGTTTTTGTTGTTGGTTTTAATTAGTTGTTTTTGTTGTTGTTTGTTATTGTTGTTGTTTCAATTTATTTACATGCTTGGTTTTCTTGTTGTTGCTTTGAATGTTTGTTTATTCTTGTTTTTCTGTCGATATATTTTTTTCCTTTCTTTTTTCCTCTCTCGTTTGTTGGTGGTTGTTCTTGTTTTTCTTTCATGTTTTTTTGTTTGTTTTTGATCTTGTTTTTTGGTTTGTTTTTTGTTTGTTTGTGTGCGTGCGTGTGTGCGTGCGTGCGTACGTGCGTTGTGTGTGTGTGTGTGTG
>JABMCL010003662.1:220000-225000 GCA_018857735.1 Alviniconcha marisindica | reverse complement strand
CGTGCGTGCGTGTGTGCGTGTGTGTGTGTGTGTGTGTGTGTGTGTGTGTGTGTGTGTGTGTGTGTGTGTGTGTGTCTGTGTGTGTGTGTGTGCATGTGTGTGCGTGCGTGTGCGTGCGTGTGCGTGCGTGCGTTCGTGTGTGTGTGTTTGTGAGTGCGTCGTGCGTCGCGCGCGCGCGCGCGTGTGTGTGTGTGTGTGTGTGTGTGTGTGTGTGTGTGTGTGTGTGTGTGTGTGTGTGTGTGTTGTGTGTGTGTGTGCGTGCGTTCGTGTGTGTTTGTGAGTGCGTGCCTGCGTGCCTGCGTGCCTGCGTGCGTGTGTGCGTGTGTGCGTGCGTGCGTGCATGTGTTTATGTGTGTGTGGTGTGTGTGTGTGTGTGTGTGTGTGTGTGTGCGTGTGGCGTGGGGGGGGGGGGGACGTGCACACGCGCACGTGCGCACGCGCGTTCGCCTCGCGTAAGTGTATTGGAGGGAAGGTGGATGCTACACCTAAGACTTTTTTTTCTTCCGTATCATGTTTAGGATGTGCAAGAAAGATTAATGTAACTCCTTGTGTGTCTACACGTGCAAAAAGATCACATACACACTTTAAAAATCCCACAGTCCATGTCAGAGTTTGGTGGGTTATGGAAACACTAATCATTGGACACACCCAGCATGCACTAAGGGGGGGGGGGGGGGGATTAATCGCAGTGAGTCTGCCCGAGAGCCGAGCATAGCACGATATAAAAGCTGTGGATAATAATAATATAGATTCAGGAGCTGTGTGAGAGTCGAGGTGGCCGTCCTGGGCTGTCCGTCCTAACGAGCTTTCTGGCTTCCGTGGACGTGAAGATTTATTGAACCATGCTTCGGCATTGGTCTCAGCTTGTCCCTAATATGTCAGCCGACATCCGAGGACACTAAGCAACACTTCATCGTCATATAGATTATGTGAGCTGGTTTAGCCCAGCGGTAAGGCGTTACGCTGGTCAGTTCAACGACCTCGGTTCCAGTCCGCTTCGGCTTCCCTCTCTCTTTAGCAGTTGTGGTCTGTGGACACTGTCTTGTGACTTTGTCCCTCACAATTAATGAGACATTAAAACGGCTCTCATCGCTGCCCATTTTAATGTAAAAATCTTTCTGGTGGTGGCGGTAGTGTCAATGGTATAGTCCCCTCTTCCCCAACCTCCTGGGATTTCAGTTCCTGACAGTACCTCTTCGGAGAGGACTCGGGATTAAACAAGTTCAACCAACCAATGTATTTTATATAAAAAAAACAAGTGTTTATGTAACCGTAACTAAAAGGTGACAAGCGCCTTTACTCAGGTCGGGGTCATTGACGCTAGTCCATAGAAGTAGCACCTGAACTACAACATCAACATGTATCTGGGATTCACCAGTCTCTTCCCAGCATCATTGAAAAGTCCTTCCCTTCCCCCGCCCGATGGCAAAATAAAAGCAAGTCCCAGTCCACGTAACACACATGGGCGGGAAAGTACGAGACTGATTCCATTGCAGACGCCAGTGATCGAAAATTAGAGGGACTAGCAGGTCGTCTCGTCCCGACCAAGCCCCCGAGGGAGCGAAATGGGAGAGACTGAAGCCGTGGAGCCCCCCATTCAAAACTTTTTACTTTTCTCTCCGCGAAATTCGCCAGCAGTGACTGGAATGACATGAAGCATTAGCAACCAAATTCTACCTTTCATCCTCCACTGAGCAGTACAGCCTTGCCCGTCCTTCTCCAGGCTCCATTCACCGCGTTTCGCATCCCTCCCAGCGCATCTTTAGCATTAGAAGATGGTGGGTGTGGGACCGGGGATCGAGGGTTGCAATTTCGCCTCCAGCGTCCACGGGAACTTGTCGTCTGCTGCGATCAGGGTGTGAATTGAAACAGACTGAGCCTTTGAAAGGTTGGGGTGGGGCTGGGGGGGGGGGGGGGGGGGGGGGTGGAGAGAGTTCGTGGCGGAGTGTGACAAGACGGGGCCCTTACCCTCCTCCTTTCATTTTTTTAATTCCTTCTTTTTCTTTTACGGCCTCCCACTGTGGTAACTGTTCTTTTCAGTGGCCAATTGATTACTTCATTGATTTGATTTCTTTCCGGCTTGCGTCTGTTGAAACTATTTTGCTTCGGTGGTCAGCGTTGAACTATAAATCATGTCATCGCCAACTTTCTCCTTGTCTGTCTGTCTTGTCTCTGTCTGCCAGTCTGTCTCTGTCTCTGTCTCTGTCACTGGGAAGCGGGGATAGCTCAGTGGTTAGAGCACCGGACTCGTGATTGAAAGGTCGCGGGTTCGAGTCCCTGCAGAAGCCGCGGGATAAAAAAATTCCTCAGGGACAGCTTTCTGTGCTGACTCTTATTTCGGTGTCCGTTCCACCCTGTGTTACCGCAGTAGCACATAAAAGTCCCGATCATTCTTTCAAAAGTGCAGGTGGCAGGTTACAGCTAAACACGCATGTATGTGGCTTTGCATGAAGTGACATGGTGCATTGTTTATGGTGGTATGATGTACACAGAACGGCAGCAGTTTCACGTGGCACCACCATAGAAGCGCTGTAAGTAAGCCACATCGGTGGATATTCAAAAACGTGCTATAGAAAGCTAGTCACTCATGTAGAATGACATGCGAGCGCAGTGAGTCTTCTTGAGAGCAGAGAATAGCGCTGTATAAAAGTGATCAACAAAAACTGCCAAAGTCTCACTCGTGTCATTACAGGGTTCCAGGTGAGATCAAGAGCAGGGAGGTGGAGCTGGACCCTCAGCCCAGAAGAGATCATGAGCAGGGAGGTGGTGCTGGACCTTCAGCCCAGAAGTGATCATGAGCAGGGAGGTGGAGCTGGGCTGCGAAAGTTGGACTTCTTTCGCTTCAGGTTGTTCCTCAACAGCGGTGCAACGGACATTGTCCTTGTGACTCTGCCCAGCACGGCAGTTGAAACAGCAATTGCGCAGTGCACTAGTCGCTGGACAATGGCGAGGGGACACCGCCTTAACACTTCCATTGTTCTGGCGGCGGTCCACGGTCTCTCCGATCTTTTTCGGGTGGTATCCGCGGTCGAGCCTTCACTCTTTCGTCACCCCCCCCCCCCCCCCCCCCCCCCCGCCCCCCCTCCCGTCCCCGTCCCCATCACTAATAAGCATCCTCGCTTCTGTGGACGTAAAGCAAAATGGTCTGCCAAAGTCTCTGTCTCCTGTCTCTCTTTCCGCCCACCGCCCCCACCCCTTCTCTCTCCCTCTCTTTTTGAATGCTGATGTTTGAAAACATTTCTTTGTTGCAGAGTGGGTTTAACATAATGTGACTGTCAGCACCATTGCCCGCTTGTATCCTATCTTCTTCTTCTTCTTCTTCTTCTTCTTCTTCTTCTTCTTCTTCTTCTTCTTCTTCTTCTTCAGCTATACATCACTTAATTTGTCTAAGAATGATTCAGCTGTGCTTGAATGTGCCATGTGTGTAACCGGCAGGACTGACTGTGTGTGTGTGTGTGTGTGTGTGTGTGTGTGTGTGTGTGTGTGCGTGCGTGTGTGTGTGTGTGGTGCGTGTGTGCGTGCGTGCGTGCGTGCGCGCGCGCGTGCGTGCGCGCGTGCGTGCGTGCGCGCGTGCGTGCGCGCGTGCGTGCGTGCGTGCGTGCGTGCGTGCGTGCGTGTGTGTGTGTGTGTGTGTGTGTGTGTGTTGTGTTTTTGTTTTGTTGTTGTTGTTTCTGGGGGTCGGTTTGGTTTTTGTTGTTGTTGTTGTTGTTGTTGTTGTTGTTGTTGTTGTTGTTGTTGTTGTTGTTGTTGTTGTTGTTGTTGCTTGTTTCCTTCTGTTAATTTTTGGTGTTGGTGTTGTTGTTATTGCTGTTTTTGTTGTTGTTGTTGTTGTTTTGTTTTTGTTTTTTTGTTGTTGTTGTTGTTGTTGTTGTTTTTTTGGGGGGGGGGAGGAAAAGGAATCTGTGTTCTACTGTAAGCGTACATATAAAATTGTTATGTTTATTTCGCATGAAAACAACAGACAAATTTCTATGCTCTTCACAGACAATAAAGATTCTGTATTTTGTATTATCTTCTTCTCATCTACAGCACATAATTATTCGAACCAATACATACTTCCACCTCATACATGTATATAATTATATTATTCGACAGTCAGAGTGCCGCCGAAAAAGTTTACAATCCAAAGACACATGCAAGAACAACAGTTCACAATTAATTCACGTCAGTGCACGTCCCTGGTATTTCACCCTCAGCCATCCGTGCACACGTGACCTATTCGACCAATCGTTGAATACACGGAGCGCCGCCTAAATGACCTTTCTGGAGTGTTAGAGGACACGCTGACAAGGGCCTGCACTCAGTGGGCAGAGCAAGGAATCGCCTCCCGTTCTCAAAGAACCATTCGAGCCCACGATAGCGGCGTCCTTTGCTGGTGTGACATTAAATTCTGTTGACATTCAATTACTTGCAGCAGAGAGCAGCCCAGATTAAGGAATTTCTGCTTTTGTCCGAACCAGTCGGGGCTCGATCACAGCAAGGTACTTAAGATCTAGCGAAGCTAAAGGACCAACGGAGTGAGAGATCGCCCAATCTGATGGCTTGTTATTGAAACCGCCGTATCCAAACAGATTAGCTTTAATCTGAACATACTTCCAGTCATGAACCGTTAGATCTGGAGAGTAACGTTTTGTTTTTGGTGGGGAGGAGAGAAGGGGGTTCGTCATCATGGCTGACATGTATGTCAATGCATGTAGCCTACACCAAGAATTAGGAAACTTTGGGGCCCCAGGGAAAGTAACTAGTACGTCATGATTTATTGGTTCATAAGTTTGACGTCCGGGTGGATTTCTGAGAAGTGGTATACACGCTTTTTCCCCCCGTGACTAAGAGTGGAATACATATGAATCTGACCCAAGCTTCTTTTATTTTATTTTAAATATTTAATTATTTTTTATACACAGGTTTTTAGTTTTTTAGTTTTTGTTTTTATCAGGATACTTGCTCTCTAGTAAGCCATTGTCTCCCTGGCCGCCTGTCTGCCTCAAGGCCAAGTCAGT
>JABMCL010003662.1:192500-195000 GCA_018857735.1 Alviniconcha marisindica | reverse complement strand
CACACACACACACACACACACACACACACACACACACACACACACACACACACACACACACACACACACACACACACACACACACACACACACACAACACACACACACACACACACACACAACACACACACACACACCACACACACAACACACACACACACACACACACACACACACACACACACACACACACACCAATACCCATATATGCACACGCACTGGAACTGAAGAAAGGGTTTATGCGACAATAGGAAAAATGCAGGCCTACTTGACAAAAGGAAGGAACATACTTGACAAAAGCAAGAACACGCCAGACAAAAGGAGGACTACCTTTGACAAAAGGATTGAAGAATATAGATTTACTGGACAAAAGGATGACCGAATCTAACCAAGGAAGACCCAAAAGGAAGAACATGCGTCTCAAAATCTTCGGAGAACATATTTTACAAAAAGAACATACGAGACAAAAGGAAGAACACATCTGACAAAAGAAAGAACATATTCGACAAAAGGAAGAAAAATTGGCAAATGGAAGAATATCCCTGACAAAACGAAAAAGCAAACTTGACAAAAGGAAAAAAAACAGGAAAATATTTGACAAAACGGAGAACATACTTGAAAAAAGGAAAAACCCTTCTAACGAGAAGAACACGCTTAAAGAAAGGGAGAACATACTTGAAAAAAGACGACCATGTCTGTCAACAGGAAAAGGTTTGCGCGTGACAAATGGAAGAACATGTTTGACACTACCTGCGGGCACAAAGCCAAGGGCATCACACCATCGATCGCCTGGAGGAAGCAGGCGTGGGAAGAGGAAACGCTAGACGATCTTCCTTCACAGGACGAGGACGAACATTGGAACCGTTTCAAAGGCGACGTTGAGGAAACTTCTGAGAGACAGGGTGGAGCGCATATGGGCTTTAGCGAGCGCATGAATACCATCTTGAATTGAACTGAACTGAACCAAACGAAAAGCATGTTTGCCGAAGGGAACAAAAAGCTGACAAAAGGCAAAGGATACGTGTCCCGGCAAAGGAAGAACAAAAGTGGAGAAACTGTATTCATCGTTATTATTGTCGGTGTCATATGTAGTCGACGATATCATCATCGCCGTCTTTACAATGATCAGTCACCATAATGCTGACCAACTATAGGCGAACTCAGGCAGGGGGAGGGGGGGGGGGAGGAGGAGGGCGAGGGGATGCTGTTTTAATTGAAGGCAAAATCCGCGAACGACTCCCTCACCCTCCCAATCTACATGCATAAAAGATTCACAGTCCCGAAGCACGCAATAACGTACAAATGCCACAAGCATTTTTTTTAAAGAATATATAATATAAAATTATTACCTATGGAACTGCGCTGTCAAATCAACAGCATCGCTAACATACGATTGTCATAATTATAATACATTACTAGGCACAAATATAATTATCACTATTTTCATCCTATCCCTTCACCATTACACCCCCCCCGTACCCCCCCCAACCCCCCCCCCCCCAACCCCCACCCATCACCCCACACCCGCTCCCATCCACACACGCACACATTTCACAGTACGCAAAACCAAACTAACTAACCCACATCTCTCCCGCCAAAAAACCCAACTACAAACCTCCACGCACACACACACACACACACACACACAACACACACACACACACACCACACACACACACAAAAACACACACACACACACACACACACAACACACACACACACACACACACACACACACACACCACACACACCACACACAACAACACACACAAACACAACACACACACACACACACAACTCAACACCTCCACACAACACACACACAATACTCCACTCACACACACAACAACACTCCTCTCATCTCAACCCCATCACATACACACCCACTACCCCCCCACACCACCACCACCACCCCAACACCCACACCACCCCCACACACACCACACTACACCCACTCCCCTCACCCACACACCTCCCCACAACCACAACACACACACACCACACACACCAACACACACAACACACACAACACACACCCCACACCACACACACACCACACACACACACACAACACACAAACACACACACACACACAAAACACATACACACACAACACACAACACACACACCACAAAACACACATAAAAAAAAAAACACACACACACACCCCACACACACACACCACACAACAACACACACACACACCACACACAAAACACACCACACACACACACACACACACCACCAAACACACACAACACACACACAACACAACCACCACACACACACACACAAACACAACACACACACACCCACACACACACACACACACACACACACACACACACACACACACACACACACACACACACCGCCGCTCGGGATTACTTTTCAAACCATAAAAGGTAGCTCAGTGCGCTCAAAGTTGATTACCACGAACGCTGGCCACGGTATCAGTGTCACGTAATGCTATATTCACCAGACAAGCTGTAGCTAACAA
>JABMCL010003662.1:180000-185000 GCA_018857735.1 Alviniconcha marisindica | reverse complement strand
CTTCTGCTCTCTCTCGTCTCTCTCTCTCTCCTCCCTCTCCCCTCTCCCCTCTCTCTCTCTCCACACACACACCACACACACACACACACACACACACACACACACACCACACACACACACACACACACACACGCACACGCACACCTTCAAGTGTGCTGTAAATAGATGCCAGCTTCACTTTTGTATTCGCGAAACAAAAATCTGGTTAAATATCAATCGAAAAATAATACAGTAGTGCTTCCTAACGACCGGAAACAAAAGATAAAAGACTGTACGGCCTGCTTACTGGTGGAGATGATGACCCCCGTCCCAGTCTGAGCCGGGTATCTGGCGATCACACCCGGGGTGGCGTTTCGTCGCTTGCAGCAGAAACAGCAGCAGATGGCCACAATGAACAAGACCAAACACAGCAAGCCGCCAATGATACAGCCCACGATCAGCGCTACTCTGTAACATAGAAGAAGAGCGTCGTTTTCTCATCATCATCACGCCCGTCGTCGTCGTCGTCGTCGTCGTCGTAGCACTATAGGTAAGTAGCTGCAGTCAATCCTACTGTGCACCACAAAACAACAGTCATCTTTTACATCATTATCATCGTCGTCGACACCACTTATTCAGCCTGCTCTCTCTCTCTCTCTCTCTCTCTCTCTCTCTCTCTCTCTCTCTCTCTCTCTCTCTCTCTCTCTCTCTCTCTCCCCGCGTGTGTGCGTGTGAGTGCGTGTGCGCGCGGGCGTGCGTGCGTGCGTGTGTGCGTGTGTGGGGTGTGTGTGTGTGTGTGTGTGTGTGTGTGTGTGTGTGTGTGTGTGTGTGTGTGTGTGCGCGCGCGCGACTGAGTGCGTGCATGCGTGCGTGCGTGGGTGTGTGCGCGTGGGTGTTCGTGCGCGTGCGTGCATGTTTGTGTGTGTAGTCGCACGTGTGTGATAGTGTACACGTGATAGTGTACACGTGTTTATGTATGACTATAGTTGAAGTGAGAGCTTGCTAATTTGTGAGTCACGTGTGAGCATGTGTACATGTGCTTTGTTCTGGTTTTAACTAGTTGGCATATTTCGTTTAGCTTGTTGATGCATGCGTGTGGAAGCTAAAACTGATTTACTTGATCTCCTCTTGTCGAAAGGCTATTTTAAGTCAAAGACAATAAACCAACAAAGCGTCAGGCCTCTGTCTGTCTGTCTGTCTGTCCTGTCTGTCTGTCTCCCTCTCTCTCTCTCTCTCCCAAAGAGTGACGGCGTTACTAACGGTGTCGAGCAGCAAGGATCCGTAAAGTTCCCCCACCACAACCATCACCACCACCACCACCACCACCACAACAACAACAGTAACAACAACAATAACGACACGCATATCACCACCACCACCACCACCACCACAACAACAACAACAGTAACAGCAACAACAACAACAACAGTAACAGCAACAACAATAACAACTCGCATACCACCACTACCACAACTACAACAGTAAAAACAACAACAACAACAACACGCATACCACCACAACCACCACCACCACAACAACAACAACAGTAACAGCAACAACAATAACAACACGCATACCACTACCACCACCACCACAACAACAACAACAGTAACAGCAACAACAATATCAACACGAAGACCACCACCATCACCACCACAAAAACAAAAACAACAACAGTAACAACAACAACAATAACAACACGCATACCACCACCACCACAACAACAACAACAGTTACAGCAAAAACAATAACAACACGCATACCACCACCACCACCACCACCACAGAAACAACAACAACAACAACAACAGTAACAACAACAACAATAACAACACGCGTGCCACCACCACCACCACCACCACAACAACAACAGTAACAACAACAATTACAACACGCATACCACCTCCACCACCACCACCACCACCACCACCACAACAACAACAGTAACAACAACAATAACAACACGCATACCACCACCACCACCACCACCACAACAACAGTAACAACAACAATAACAACACGCATACCACCACCACAACAACAACAACAGTAACAACAACAACAATAACAACACGCATACCACCTCCACCACCACCACCACCACCACAACAACAACAGTAGCAGCAACAACACATGTGTAAGACCAAAGACGGCGTTAGTAACGGTGCCGAGCAGCAAGGGTCCGTGAACTTCCACCATCACCACCACAACAACAACAACAGTAACAACAACAATAACAACATGCATACCACAACCACCACCACCACCACTACAACCACCACCACAACGGCAGCAAATGTGTAAGACCAAAGACTAACGGTGCCGAGCAGCAAGTGTCCGTGAACTTCCACCACCACCACCACCACCACCACCACAACAACAACAACAGTAACAACAACAATAACAACACGCATACCACCACCACCACCACCACCACTACAACAGCAGCAAATGTGTAAGACCAAAGACGGCCTTATTAACGGTGCCGAGCAGCAAGGGTCCGTAAACTTCCCGCCCCCCACCCCCCCCCCCCCCCACCCCACCCCACCCCCTGACCCCCACCACCACCACCACAACAACAACAGTAACAGCAACAATAACAACACGCATACAACCACCACCACAACAGCAGCAAATGTGTAAGACCAAAGACGGCGTTACTAACGGTGCCGAGCAGCAAGGGTCCGTGAACTTCCAGCAGCACCCCCCCCCCACCCCACCCCACCCCCTGACCCCCACCACCACCACCACAAAAACAACAGTAACACAACAAAACAACACGCATACAACCACCCCCACAACGCAGCAAATGTGTAAGACCAAAGAGCCGTTACTAACGGTGCCGAGCAGCAAGGGTCCGTGAACTTCCAGCAGCAACCCCAGCGGCAGTATTTGCTGCCAATCATCCGCTCAAAGCGACCGTCCCGGTCGTTGTAGTCGTAGGTCGTGTAGCTGCATCTTTCCGACGCCACCACTGCAGGCAGCAACATGCCGCACAACACAACGACACGCTTGACAGTAACGGGCATGGTTACCGAAATGGGCACTTCGTGCGTCTTACCCGTAACAGCCCTATCTAGGCGCTTGCAAATGCTTTTACCCATGTGTATATGATTAGTCGTTAAAGATCCAGATGCGCAGACTCGTACATGCAGACACACTGACACACATACACACGCACACACACGCACACACACACACACACACACACACACACACACACACACACACACACACACACACACACACACACACACCAATGCAAACACAAACACACACACACACACACACACACACACACACACACACACACACACACAACACACACACACACACACACACACACACACACACACACACACACACACACCAATACCTATATATGCACACGCACTGCAACTGAAGAAAGGGTTTATGCGACAATGGGGAAAATGCAGGCCTACTTCACAAAAGGAAGGAACATACTTGACAAAAGCAAGAACACGCCAGACGAAAGGAGGACTACCTTTGACAAAAGGATTGAAGAATATAGATTTACTGGACAAAAGGAAGACCGAATCTAACCAAGGAAGACCCAAAAGGAAGAACATGCGTCTCAAAATCCTCGGAGAACATATTTTACAAAAAGAACATACGAGACAAAAGGAAGAACACATCTGACAAAAGAAAGAACATATTCGACAAAAGGAAGAAAAATTGGCAAATGGAAGAATATCCCTGACAAAACGAAAAAGCAAACTTGACAAAAGGAAAAAAAACAGGAAAATATTTGACAAAACGGAGAACATACTTGAAAAAAGGAAAAACCCTTCTAACGAGAAGAACACGCTTAAAGAAAGGGAGAACATACTTGAAAAAAGACGACCATGTCTGTCAACAGGAAAAGGTTTGCGCGTGACAAATGGAAGAACGTGTTTGACACTACCTGCGGGCACAAAGCCAAGGGCATCACACCATCGATCGCCTGGAGGAAGCAGGCGTGGGAAGAGGAAACGCTAGACGATCTTCCTTCACAGGACGAGGACGAACATTGGAACCGTTTCAAAGGCGACGTTGAGGAAACTTCGGAGAGACAGGGTGGAGCGCATATGGGCTTTAGCGAGCGCATGAATACCATCTTGAATTGAACTGAACTGAACCAAACGAAAAGCATGTTTGCCGAAGGGAACAAAAAGCTGACAAAAGGCAAAGGATACGTGTCCCGGCAAAGGAAGAACAAAAGTGGAGAAACTGTATTCATCGTTATTATTGTCGGTGTCATATGTAGTCGACGATATCATCATCGCCGTCTTTACAATGATCAGTCACCATAAAAATGGACCAACTATAGGCGAACTGCGGGGATGGGGGGGGGGGGGGGGAGGTAGGAGGGCGAGGGGATGCTGTTTTAATTGAAGGCAAAATCCGCGAACGACTCCCTCACCCTCCCCCCCCCCCCCCCCCCCCCCGCCCCGCCCGCTACCCGGGCACACACACACACACTGGCTGTTTGTTCAAGTGATGTACTACTTTATTCCTTTCAAAGTAAAATGTGGGTGCCACACGTGAATAGCAAACAAAGCAATAAAATCTACATGCATAAAAAATTCACAGTCCCGAAGCACGCAATAACGTACAAATGCCACAAGCATTATTTAAAAAGAATATATAATATAAAATTATTACCTATGGAAGTGCGCTGTAAAATAAACAGCATCGATAACATAAGATTGACATAATTATAATACATTACTAGGCACAAATATAATTATCACTATTTTCATCAAATCCCTTCACAGTTACACCCCCATCCATACCCCCCCCCCCCCCCACCACCACCACCACCCTCCAATCACCCCCCCCCCCCCTCTCCTCCACATCCACACACGCACACATACACACGGCAGCCTCCCTCTCTATCTTTCCCACTCTCCCGGCCAACCCAAACATACACACACCCAAACGCACACCACACACACACACACACACACACACACACACACACACACACACACACACCTCCCCCACACACACACACACACA
>JABMCL010003662.1:175000-177500 GCA_018857735.1 Alviniconcha marisindica | reverse complement strand
GGACTTTTCCGAGCTGACGATAACATCTGGCCCAAGGTAATCATATGGCCGTGTTAGCTGTACGTGACAGTGACACATGCAAAACTGGAGGCCGGTGAGCTGGGGAGCGCTCTAAATAAATCACGGATGTATCTCTCTGCTCTTTAGCTCTGACTATGTCAGTCACGAGTTTGCGTCGTGGAGGTGGCTGTTGCCGAATAGACTGAACGACAACGATTTAGGAACTGAACTTTCACGTGTTGTCACTCAGACGTTTCTGTCTTTGTTTGGGTGCAGTTGTTTGTTTGTTTGTGTGTGTGTTGTGTGTTGTGTGTGTGTGTGTGTGTGTGTGTGTGTGTGGTGTGTGTGTGTGTGTGTGTGTGGTGTGTGTGTGTGTGTGTGTGTGTGTGTGTCTGTGTGTGTGTCTTTGTCTGTCTGTCTGTCTGTCTGTTGTCTGTCTGCTGTCGCTACGTGTTTTCTGTCTGTCTAGTGTCTTCTGTTGTCTGTGTGCATGTGATGTTGTTGTTGGAGGTGGTGGTGGTGGTGATGTGGTGGTGGAGGCGGTGCCGGGTGGTTGGTGTGTGCGCGGGAGTGTGTGCATATTTCAAGGGTACTTATTACCATATCAAAGGGTCACGAAGTTCAAAATAATTCAAACTTATGATCAGTGTCACGTGTGTAGCAACGCTAAAAATAATCACACACACACACACACACACACACACACACACACACACACACACACACACACACCACACACCACACACGCACGCACGCACGCACGCACGCACGCACGCACAACACACGTACACACACACACACACACACACACACACACACACACACACACACACACACACACACACACGCACACACGCACGCACGCAGCACGCACGCACGCACGCACAAACACACGTACACACACACACACACACACACACACACACACACACACACACACACACACACACACACACACACACACACACACACACACACACACACACACACACACACAAATGCCCCGTTCTGATTCTATATCCATATCCGTGTTCCTTCTGCTCTTGCTTCACATGTGCACATTGCTTCCTCCGCCGCTATCCTGGAGGCGGCTGTCGCTGCTGCTTCAGCTTCCGTTGCTGCTGCTGCTGCTGTCGCTCCACTTGTAACTCCGGCTGCTGCTGTTGTACTCCGTCCGTGGCGAGGATGAAGCTGCTGCGGTTGGCGTGGGCGGTCTTTGCGGAGCAGGCAGGTATGGGAGAGAACCATGCAGATGCAGACGAGCAGCAAGCTGAGCATGACGACGACCAGGACTCCGGTGACCAGACCCCCCACCAGGACAGACGTTCTGTGTGGCAGGCAGGACAGCGCTCACATACTGCATAATACGAGTGATGTAGGCGATACACACACACACACACACACACACACACACACACACACACACACACACACACACACACACACACACACACACACACACACACACACACACACACACACACACACACACACACACACAACACACACACACACACACCCACACAACTACTCTGTGGTGTGTGTGTGTGTGTGTGTGTGTGTGTGTGTGTGTGTGTGTGTGTGTGTGTGTGTGTGTGTGTGTGTGGTGTGTGTGTGTGTGGTGTGTGTGGTGGTGTGTGTGGCGCGTGTACGTGTCAATGAGAGAGAGAGAGAGAGAGAGGGGTATAATTGGTAATCAGCAAAATATTGTCTACGTATGTTTGTGAAAACTACTCACGGCATAGAGCAACAGTATCCCTCAACGTGCCAACAGCAGCCCCAGGGGCAGTCCTTAAATCGGAACTTGGCAGTGACGATGTCTGCCAAGACACCCGGGGTGCCCACGCTGGGAGTGGCTGCTATGTCCGTCTCGTCATCCCCGTCGTGTGTGTACCAGCATCTCTCTCCCATTTCTGACTGCTGACATGGCAACAAGAGTTTTCGGTTTTCAGGAACCCAACGTGACACAACTTGCTCAGTCCGCACTCTTACTAGTAGGCCCATATCTGACAAACAGATGTGTCTTTTCCAAGAGCATATTTCTTAGTGACAGCAAAATCAGGATGTCTATTCATTATTATTAATTTACAAACAGATGTGTCTTTTGCAAGAGCATATTTGTTAGTAATAGCAAAATCAGGATGTATATTCATTATTATTAATTTACAAACAAGTGTGTCTTTTGCAAGATCATATTTGTTAGCGACAGCAAAATCAGGATGTCTATTCATTATTATTAATTTACAAACAAATGTGTCTTTTACAAGATCATATTCGTTAGTAAAGGCACTAATCCAGTATGTCTGTTTATTTAATATCAGTTCAAACGCGTTTGACGTTGTTCTGACGTTGTTCTGACGTTGTTTTTACATGTAATTAGATTAACGAGCCTTTAATAGTTCAGTAGTTGAATTGCCCTGTGAGGGATGGTTAAAGTATACAGTACTGACTTGGCTTGACTTGACTGTGTCTATTGCGAAGGCCTATACCATGCACATTA
>JABMCL010003662.1:127500-167500 GCA_018857735.1 Alviniconcha marisindica | reverse complement strand
ACACTGATAGGAATGCCCAAATGGGTAGTGCTGCTCTTGCAGCAGCTGTGCCTTACCAAGGTAAGGCAACACCTGAATTTCCTGCAAGGGATAATTGAGTACTAAAAAAAAGAAAGAAGAAAAGACAATAGGAATTAAGATTATATATAATGTACAAGACTGGTCTGTTATATGGGGCCCCGCCACACTTAAGTTTAATATGATAATAAGATTTTGTACCATAGACTTACACAACTTCACATGACAAAATATGTTCTTTTAACTGTGCTTTTTGTTTGTAGATGGCAGTGCGAGATGCACTTAATTCAGCTTTGGATGAGGAGATAGAAAGAGATGAGACGGTGTTACTGATGGGAGAAGAAGTGGCCCAGTATGATGGAGCATACAAGGTACGGAGGGAGTGGGAGAATTATTTTCTGAAAGGTTGGATCAGTCCAGAGCAGGTGGTAGCAAGTGGGGTTTGTTTCTCTTTGTATACTTGTTGGTTGGTTTTTTGATTGCTAATAATTAAAATGTTATACTTTGTATCAAGCTATTCGGTATGTTATTTGTTCCTAAGCCTGTTCAAACTTTTAATAAAAGTATGTTTTTATGCAAAAACAACAACAACAACAACAAAAAGTGAAAACACAACAGTTTAACAGCTTAACACTGTTAAAAAGTGAGGTGTTTTATGTATTTTGTATTTTTTTTACATTTTTCACAGTAATGCCTATCCATGCTATGATAAGTTGAAAAAAAGTGCTTTGATATTATTACTTGTGCATATCTTTCATACCAGATTTACGTAATAATTGTGCAAAAGGATAAAGAGGCAACAAAGCATATATATATATATATATAGATATATATATAGATATATATATATATATAATATATATATATATATATATATATATATATATATATGTTATTATTTATATGCTATATAATGATTTATATTATATATAATGTATATATATATAGTTCAGTCCATGAGAAAGAGTTCATGAGTCAGAGGCAGGGTTATACCCTCAAACATAACAATAACAGTTTTATTTTCCTGCCTTTGTTCACATTCACTTGTTTCTGTTAACATGTCATATTTAAATTTTCAAGCATCCCACCTTTCCTTCTTTATAGATTTCCAGGGGTTTGTGGAAGAAATGGGGTGACAAAAGAGTCATAGATACACCTATTACAGAGGTAAGTGTGTGTGCTTATGTGATTGATTGATTGGTTTTAGTATATATATATATATATATATATATATATATATATATATATATATAATAGCGGTAGTTTCTGCTCTCAACCAGACTCTGTCTTATGGTCACATTTGTGACTGAATGAGTGACTGTAGCTGTACATACAGCACATTTGAGTATCCACCAAAGTGGTGTACTCACAGCAATATGGCAAGTAGTGAGTACTATGCAAAATGGCTGCCATCTCTGTGTTCATTCTGTGCATACTGATGCTATACAGTGTATGTTGCACTCAGAATTTGTACATGTGTGTATGTATTTGTTGTTCATTTATTCATACAGTTTTGTAAGTGTAGAAGCACATTGTGTATGACAGTGCGCCAAGAGAATGATCACAGCACATTCTTGCTTTTTAAAATCTTCCAGTTTTGCTTCCTTTTGCTTCTCTGTTGACCAGTTTGAGGAAAGTAATGTTCGTACGTCTCTTTACAGATGGGGTTTGCAGGGATTGCTGTTGGAGCTGCCATGGTGGGTGCTTAATCCTAGAAAGTGCATGTGCTACAACTTGAACTACACCACTAGACTATTAGTGTTACAGTGAACTGGTATGAGCAGGGGGAACTGTGAAGACTGAAAGGCTTAGCAGGCCATCATTCCACTGCGCAAGCTTTACAATACAATACAATACCATACCATACAACTTTATTGTCTCTGTGTAGAGAAATTTGCTTTCTGGCTCGTCATTTACATAAAAACATTCAATACAGTTAACAATAAAACATCAACAACTCCATAAAACACGGAGCTAAAAACTGCTCAAATACAAGGAATACTTAACAATAACAATGTACATGCACGCACGCACGCACGCAGGCACGCACCCACCCACCTACACACACACACACATTATTATTCTGGCTCACCAGTAACTTAAAACATTCAATAAATTACAATAAAACAAAATTCCTTAAACAATAAAACAGTTCACCTGATCGCATGAGGTACTTGCAGTTAAGCATAGTTCCCAAGTGTTGGAATGACTGCCAGAAAGTCATCTCGTCTGGTGTCTGAATTTTTAACAGTAAACTTGGCTGTGGCCTGTGTTCTCTCTCAGACTGGTTCAGTGGTGAAAATGTGATAGGACTGATGACACTTTATTAACTATCTGATCATTTACAACAGCACAAAAACATGACAAAACATTTCACTCACTTCTGTTTTCATAAACTTAATGCATGCATATATGGACATGTATTATTTTGTTTGTATGCTATCAGTATCTTCTAGTTCTAGGTAAGAACCTATGCTCATTTATGCACCCAACCACATTATTGTTTTGCTTGAATAAAAGAAAAAAGTGAGTCAGTGTAATGGTCAGTATGTCACTTGTTTGGTTGGTTAAGTGTTTAGGGGTGTAAAAAAAAAAAGTTCTAATTTCTTTGACACCATATATGTGATAATTGTCAAGACTTTGCATTTATTGGTGCTTATTCAGTTTTGCCGGTGCATACCACTTTCAGTGATCTTGACCATATCCTGAGGTCACAGCAGTGTCAAAACAATTTTATGTTCTTATTAGATTAAGTTAAAACTTTATATGGTTCTTAATCTTAATGACATTGTGTGTATATCACCAGGTATTAGTATTTTTATTTTCACCTGTATTCAAGGGAGATAATCAGTGTGGTGCCTGATTTGACAAAAACATTATTAATAATAATCATTAGCAGCTTCTTGAACACTATTTATGCAATATCTTTCAAACTTTGCAGCCATACAACCCAGGTTCATGCAAACTTCTATGACCTTGACTATGTTCCGAGGTCACAGATGAAAGTAACTTTATGTTTCACACCCAGTCAAGGACACAAATGTGTCAGAATTATAAACTGCAAATTTAGTTGTTGTTTTTAGATTCCTGTTCAGTGTAGTTTAAACACTGTGGCCACTACAGTACATACATTAAAAGGTCATGCACAATATGCTTTGTGCGACCGATGTGTATTTAAGGAAGATCTGTGATTTTTTTCTTCTTCTGGTTTTGCATTTGAATGTGAGTTATCTGAGTGTAACTGCTCTTCTTGTTTCTTTACCGCCCCATGCCCCACAATATAAAATGAAACATTTACAATCCATATTTTTTGTTTTTCAAAGGCTGGCCTGAGGCCCATCTGTGAATTCATGACATTCAACTTCTCCATGCAAGCTATTGATCAAGTAAGTGCTTGCTGTGCTGCATTTCCATCCCTCTCTTGCCTCTTGTGTCCATCTTGGTTGCTTGGTGTTTGTTCTGTTTAAGATCCAAATTGTGATTGTGTTGGTGACTGTGCAAATGTGTTCGTAATTAGACCTTGTCACTGCAGCATTACCAACTCCCTGGCAGCTGCACTGCTCAAGGTTTCTGCTGAGTTTTCTAGTTAACAGTCTCATACCCCTTCAAGTTCAACATTTGACGATATCTTGCACGAAAAAAGAAGTAGAAAAAAGTATATTTGTTTTGATGCTGAGCTTGCCGTTAATTTAAGAGCCCCTACTTTTAGACTACAGAAACTTCAGTGACGATTTTTAATGTGGAATTGGGTCATATTTTGACATTGACAACAATCACAGGAGAGTAAAAAACAATGTCATGCTATCTCTGTTTGCAACATTTCATCTCAACCACACTGATTGATCAGATTTGTTTGTTGTTGGTTTTGTTTGTTTGTGTGTGTGTGTGTGTGTTTGGGTGGATATAAGTGTGAATTGGGTATTGTTTTACATTTATATGCACATGAGAGGCATTTTAAAATATGAATTATGACAATGTTTGTTCATCCTGAGGTGGACCTGTGTGGTTGAAAGGATATTAAAATCCAGTTACTAATTACCTCCTCACTCTCTTTTTCTGTCTCTCTCTCTCTCTCTCTCTCTCTCTCTCTCTCTCTCTCTCTCTCTCTCTCTCTCTCTCTCTCTCTCTCTCTGTATCCTGTGTCTCCCCCTCACACTGAAGCACCTAGAATAGGTTTGTATACAGGTCTGTGTGCAGGTATGATCAGTTTGGTTCAGTTAACTGATTTCTTTTCTCTTTTCATACAGGTGATCAATTCTGCTGCCAAAACATACTACATGTCAGCAGGAGCTGTGAGTACTTTGAAGAAATCAGTAGACAAAGTGAACCCTCTTGGGACAAACTCCTTTAAGGCAAAATTCTGCACTGGGAAAAAATGACTGAAATATCCTGGCTTTATTCCTGTTTTTCTTCCCTTTTTTTTTTTTTTTTTTTAACATTAATTTCTGTTGGGAAGAAATGAATACAGTGTTCACTGTTAAAAAAGAAGAAAAAAAGGTGGGTTTGTTTCAGGGTTTGTTTTTTTGTTTCTGTTTCTTGGGGGGGGGGGGGGGGGGGGGGGGTCATTTTTGGGTTATTGGCAATCACCAAAATCAGCAATATAAAAATTAACCTTTGAATATGTTGTTTTCTGACTTGTAGATTGATGCATATTACTATTATTAGGGCACAATCATCCATGATTGTTTTGCATGTTCATGATATACATCTAACTGTGTGCTCATTTTTTTATCCATAGTGTTTCACAACCACTTTGTCTTGAGGATTTTCCACTGCACCCGACTGTGGAAAGTTGATATGTTTTAACAATGGACTTCACACCTCAGTGTCAGAGACTGAGCGAGAGAGAGAGAGACTGCTTAAAGCCTTGAATTAAAACCCATTCTCTCATACAGATCTAGACATTTTTGCGCCTAGTAAATGCATGGGGTTTGAGTGATTGCATTAGAGCAGTTTATTTTGCATAAAACACACAGCTTTTCTGTGTGTTTGCAACCCCTGTAACAGTACTACTACCAGATTTATTGATCAGGTTGACTTTTTTATCTATTAGTATCACTGAATCCACCATAGCCCAGAGCCTGTTGATGTTTAATCAACTATGCTGCATCCTCAGGTCCCAGTACCTGTTGTGTTTCGTGGCCCAAATGGAGCAGCATTGGGCGTGGCTGCGCAGCATTCCCAGTGCTTTGGTGCCTGGTACAGCTCCTGCCCTGGCCTCAAGGTTCTGTCCCCGTACTCCGCTGAGGACTGCCGAGGCCTGCTGAAGGCTGCCGTCCGAGACCCCAATCCTGGTGAGTGGCATCTAGTTTGTGGGCAGTGTTTGTGCTTGGTGTCTTTGACATTTGTGGGATGTGTGTAAAGGCTCCTAGGAGGTGCATGGTATTTGCTGTATGTGGTATCGAGCAGCCTTAAAGCAGACTCCAAGCAGAGACACAGTTTGGTCTTGATAGGTAGAACATATATATACAAATATGTATTATCTGTAGCACTGCCAGTGTTACAACTGACATGGAGGGATGCTATTTGCCCTGCAATTGCACTGCATGGTTAAAGGACAAGTCCAAGGTTAGTGGTGATTTTTGACACGACTTCCGTTAAAGCTCGCTGAGAACGATGATGTAGGTGAAACTGTGATCTGAGGGTTATAAATGCACGAAAAAAGGCATTTTCTGTTGTACCGAAATCGTCGCCATGACGCCCAAATCACGTGACCATATGCCTACTGTGTCACTCTGGGGAGTCGCTGCAAAATGGCCAACTCAAGCTCCGAAGACGAAACGGATACTTTGCCCAAGAGACCCACAAGGATACAGCCGTATCAGTTTGAGCCTGTCAGGCAGGATTTTGAAAGAGTACTGGAACATCGTGTCAGCTTCAAAGCAAACCCCATGCAGTATTCCATGGGGTTTGTGAAATCGCACTCACTGAAGTGCTTGCTACACAAATGGGCTGATGCGGCACAGCAAAAAAGTCAGCTCATTTGAATTGTATAAATTTAATCCACTTTCGCCTCACTGCGGGTCGATTGCGTGGGAGCTCGTGCATTGTTATACCTGGGGTCATCTGCGAATCGTTACAGTTCGCGGCAACACAGTAGGCCGGCATAGTTAACTTTTTGTCGACCACACGCATACACAGTTTACTGTAGAATCTAAGATGGCAACCGCACTGACTCCCCAGACTGACGTCACTTCCTGGAAAGTCACGTGACTGATGGAGAACCCGAGACTGTAGTCTCGGCCAGCCTACAGAAAATAAAATTGATTAAAAACCCAATTAAACATTTTTTTTTATTTTTTTTATTTCATTAAATCTGAAACTAGTGACTCATTTGTCAATCATTTTGATGGTCATTTTGCATACTTAAAAACCTTGGACTTTTACTTTAAGTCCTCAGTGTGATCCTGGTGAGTTGATTTGAGTTCATATTTTTCACAGCAGTGTTGGTAATCATGTTTTGCAATTTTCATTTTGACTGTTTATGTCAGTTACCAAAACTGGGATGTGGTCAATCCAGTTTGGTTTTACTCTGACTTCTGCTCCATACACAACACTTACTAAGTACATTGAACTGTTTTCTGTGCTGTTGTTTAAAACTAAAACTGTCTGTTTTCCTTACGTGGGCCTTTTTTTTTCTCTTTTTTTTTCCAGTTGTGTTCTTGGAAAATGAAATCATGTATGGCCAGATCTTCAATGTGACAGATGAAGTGCTGTCCCCAGAATTTGTGTTGCCCATCGGTAAAGCCAAGGTAGAGAGAGAAGGTTGGTATTACTGTTGGCTTGTCATTCCTTCTATATACCTGTGTATGTGTGTATGGTGGATTTGTCTGAGGTGTGTGGCCTCAGTGTTGTTGCATGCTGCAGCAGGTTTAATACTCAGTACATTAGATTCTGTATTTTGGGAAGATTGAAGTACATTTTATAGAATTGTCACAGAGATGGTAACGCCGAGCAAAAATCCTTCTGATGTTTTCATTATTTCCAACTTCCAGGCTCTCACGTCACTCTGGTCGGGCACTCCATCGGGGTGGGTATTTGTATGGAAGCCTCCAAGGAACTAGCAGGACAAGGTGTGGAGTGTGAGGTAGGTTCTGCTCTTCAGGTCTTCCAAGTTGACTGTTGTCCCCCATGCACTGTGGCCACCATCAGCAGGCTGAAGATTCAGCTTGTCTGTACAGTGCTGCTATAATGATGGAAATAACAAAATGTGTTACCAAATGTTGCACAACAATAGTTTGATGGTCTGGCTTAGCCCAAAAGTGGTCTGTGTAAAGCTTTTG
Source organism: Alviniconcha marisindica (assembly GCA_018857735.1). Classification (NCBI taxonomy): domain Eukaryota; kingdom Metazoa; phylum Mollusca; class Gastropoda; family Provannidae; genus Alviniconcha; species Alviniconcha marisindica. The sequence goes on along the minus strand of JABMCL010003662.1, from coordinate 160,199 downwards.
GTATAAGGCAACAAGGTTGGAGAAAGACTATGAGAGCAGGAATGGTTTGGAAGTGGGGGGGGGGGGGGGGGTCAGCAGCATGGTTATGTGTATGTGGTGATGGAAGTTAGAAAAATGATATGGCCTGCTGGATGATGTTAAAATGGACAATTTGTGATGACAGACCTTGTCCGGTTTAAAGGACAAATCTGTTCATTGTGAGCCGATGTAATGTGTCATTGATTCTTCTCATAAAAGCAGACATGCGCTTTTTGTTGTTGTTGTTGATGGTGCTAATACTGAGTAATACCAATAGCACTTTTTTTCCTTCTAGGTCTAGTTCTGTTGCAATCCTGGATCAGTTTCAGTTACTGTTTGGGGTGGATGCTGAGACTGTTGTAAAATCTGATGAAGGCTAACCTTTTCTGCTGTTGTTATTTCTGATCAGGTCATCAACTTGCGCTCATTGCGGCCCATGGACGATGAAACTGTTATCAAATCAGTGATGAAGACGAACCATATGGTGACAGTGGAAGGAGGGTGGCCACAGTGTGGCATTGGAGCAGAGGTCACAGCTCGCATCATGGAGAGTAAGTGGATTAGTCATAGGAGGACCCAGACCGCTCAGTTTTCAAATGGTGGTAAGAGAGGGAAGTATTCTGTTCTTCCTGGTATGCACCGTGTAGCGCAGCAGACATACTTTGTCATCAGATGAGATTATTCCACATTCTGATCCTATTCACCTTCATGCTGGCTTTAGTCACAGCCCCTAACCCTTCTTTTAGGCTTAGCTGCAGTCACTGAGCTCGCCTGCTTCATGCTTGTAGTTACAGTCAGTTATTGACTTATATTGGAACTGTTTCAAAGGTAATGTCTGGGAAACTTCTGAGGGATGGGGTGGAGTCTATATGGGCTTTCCCATGTGCATATATACCATCTTGAACTGAACTACTGACATGGCCTTTGAGGAAATTTGCCCACCCTCTTCTTTAATTTCCAGTGGCTATAGATCTCTTACATGCACAGCTGTAACATACACACTGGTCTGGCTTGCTTTTCATCTTCATCCATTGGAGGGAACATTACGGCCATGCCCTACCTTACCTGGCTCATTTTCGTTCTACAATTACAAGACAAGGTACGGTAGAGGGCTCCAGGCTTGCTGATCACCTGAGCAGCTTCAGCCAATCAGAATGTCGCAATTAACATTCTATGCAAAACCCCAAAGATGTTTGCCTCACAAGCTAAGGCATAGCAAAAGTCATGGTGCACATTCATTGATAAAGAGAGATAACAGCAGCAATCAAAGCAGGCAAATTGCATTCATTAGAATGCTGAACTCAGACTGAACTCATCATGCATTCTGGGCCAGTTTACCCAGTCTGAAATGGTGGTCAGATTGAAAGCTTGTGGGACCATAACTACGGGAGACAGGGCTTAGAGTTCAGCTTTGAGCCATCTGTGCTGAGCCAGGATCGAACCCTTACTGTACTGATGGGTGTTGGGTGAGAACCCTGTTGCCTGTTTGCCTTATGGGTGACCCGAGACTGGATTTTATTATGTTTCAGGTGCAGCTTTCAATTATTTGGATGCCCCTGTGCTGCGTGTTACGGGTGCTGATGTACCCATGCCCTATGCCAAATCCCTGGAGGAGAATGCTTTACCACGACCCTTCAATGTCATAAATGCTGTGAAAAAATCACTCAATATAAAGTGATTCCTCGAGACTTTGCCCTGAGCGCCATCCACAACTCATCGCTGCAAAGATTGTTTGTCTCATTGCAGTGGGTGTCTCTTTTTGTAGTTTTCTATCAACTGACATGAAAATGTATGAGCTTAAGTATGTGATCAGTGTTAGAAAGTCTGTCCGGTTATAGCCCAAATTTGAGTGTAGCGATTCTCTTGGACACTGTAAATATGGTCATTGTGAAACTGTGTGATGTCAGCACTCTTTGAGCTTCATCCAGTCACACCACTTTCACTAGTTTCAGTGACTTTGTATTTATTTCAGGGTCATAATGCCATTAGTTAAAACTAAAAGTTGTAATCTTCAATTCTAATCCAGTTGACAAGATTAGTACTCCAAAAAATGCTTCTTTTTTTTTTTTTTAATGTGGGCTTGTACTCAGGGGAGATAACTGGCACATTTCCTGACTGAAGATTTATTTAGTGTGGTCCGCCATGTTTTGTATGATCATAACCTCCACTGAGTTCTAACCATTGATGGCAGGTTCCTGACCATGACCTTATTTCAAGGTCACAGATGTGTCAAAATGGTAAAGGTGCAGTGATATTTCCTTGGAAAATTCATATCCACATATCCAATCAAGTGTAGGTGGTCTCATAAGACATAAGAGAAAATATGTGCAAACATACAGAACACAATGAATGCATGGTTGAAAACAAATCATCAGTAAGTAATGTCACACTAATAGTAAGTTATGTCACAGTAATATGGTTTCGTGAAAGTTTAAACTTTTGGAGTTACACTTTGCATCTTACGTCTCCCAGTAAAATCATACAATAGTCTGATAAAGCTTTCAGAAGAAAAATAAAACAGCATAAATACTTTTTTTCTTCTTCTTTTTTTTAACTGTTCAAGGCAGAGGAAACTCTTCAAGTTTAAAATAAATGCTTTATTCACTCCCTCAACAAATTTTCCATCTGGTGTATGTGTGTGTAGCATAATACGAGTTATTTGGGGAATGAGTAACCTCTGCTACGGTCACCGTTCTTGTTGTTGTCTCCCACTAAATTAGTTTTCGTCATTAATTGGTAGGTTGTTTTTTGTCTTGTTTATTTGTTTTCCTTTGAATGTGAGTCACATAAGCATGTGATATTCTTGTTACCTATGTTCTGTCATGCAACAGTCTAAACAGAACAGAATGATAAATAGGCTTTTTTCTTTCTTTTTCTTTTCTTCTTCTTCTTTTTAAGGGCCTGTGTGTGGTTGTTATCACATTTCTGGTCTTGTGTATGGATAGAGAAGAAGTTTGTGTGCGTCAGTCTTGTTGTGTAGATAGAAGCCATTTTTATGGCTGGTCTGTATAATTATATGTCACAGGCATTGGGTAGAAATGTTTGCAAATACGCGGGGTGCGTTGAATGTGGACTGCACAAATATTGCTTGTGAAAAGAAAGAGTGTAGAAAAGAAAAAAAGGCCTGAAGTACTAGTAGTTTTATGTTGTTCTCTAAGTAAACAATTGAAGGTTTTACTTTCTAAAATACTCATTTTAAACATGACAGTTTTTCTAACAGGACAGGAGAAAAAAAATATTTAAAGCTTTTGTTGCGCCCTATTGTCAGTTCAGCCTGTTTTGTTGTAGCACATTTCTGATTATTATCAACTTTGAATGTCTGCATTGCACTGTGAAATAATTGCTTCTGCGTTATTAAGGTTGTGAAACTGTGTAGCAGCTAGGAAATCAGACTTCTTATGTGTTTGTGATTGGGTGTGTGTAAGCAGGTTCTGTAGTGAGAACAAGTTTTATTTTCTCCAGAGGTTGCCACAGAAGTTGTGCAATGGGTATGCCCTTAGACTGATGGAAAACCACACCAGTCCATGTCATGGTCTTTGTGGGAGAGGAAAAAACACTGTCTTTTGAGCTGTATTTGATGATTACCACATACCGGACCTTGAGGCATTCAGACCAATTTTGATTACTTTGACCAAGCTTCAAGGTTAATGCAGCACCAAAAGGATGAGGCAGAAAATTCCATTTTCTTGCAGCATCTTGTCCATGTGCTATCAAATTTGAAACTTGAATGATTGTGATATAAATCTATCGATACAATCGTGAATGCAAATGATCCTGTAAGTAACTTCAATCTCTGTATTCAGCCAAGATAGTTGACTTGTTGCCAGTGCCTCAGCAGGCCTTAATGTTGGCTTCTTCTTAATCTTAGACTGTACTTGAGTGTGTACCTCTGGTGGAGTTAATGTCCCTTGTGTTTACACACATATCAGGTAAGAGTTACTGTAGGTGACTCAGGTCTTTGTTGTTGTGTTTGATGTCTTCTGAGTGCTAATTAACTCCCTTGTGTGTTGATTCTTCCTGTTTCAATAAAGTCTTCAGAAACTCTGCACAGTGGCAGTCTCTGCCACGCTTTACAAAATCAAAGTGGACAAGGTGACCTTGACCATTTTTGAAGGTCATATGAGATTTTGAAAACTGAATAGTGACTCACTGGTCACAGGAGAGTGAGTGTGACAGAAATCATGAACATCCTATATTTCCCATTTTAAATGCAAGTCAGCTGAACATTTCATTTTCTTGTTGGAGCATATATGTATTATTTGCTTAATTTAATTTGTACTTAGCGGGCATTATATGTATGTTCTGACACTTTGTTGAAGAACAGTTTTAGAGAAAAGAATCAATTTAGCTGGGGTTAGGCAAGTACTGTGTGGGATTTTTTCTGTAGATTTATTTCCATTGTGCTTCACAGTCCACCAAGTATGGAATATATTCAACACCACATAAAAATAGGTGTAATACAGTAATATTATGTTAAATGCTAAGCTTTTTTCTTCTTCTTCTTTTAAATTTTATGATGAGCCAGGAGTATACTGTTCACACAATCAAAACATTTAAAGTGACAGTGGACAGCCAACCATGGAAAAGGTCTTGCTGATTTACGTTTTGTGTTGTTACAGTAACATAGAGGCTGTTTTTCTTTTACTTTTTATTTGAATTTTGTTTTGTTTTCGCTTGTTTTTTTGTATTTTGTTGTTTGTCCGTTTTATTACTTAGGGCGCAATGGTAAGCAAGAAAAGCCAGAGGCTGGTGTGTGGCCTGTGCAAATTACCAAGCAAATGTCACAAGACGTTAATTTTACACATGTGGCGTCAAACTGATGTGATGCTGCAGGAAGAAGATTAACTGTGTAAACAGTCTTGTAACCACTCAAAACCAGCTGTGGAGGACAAATCTCCTGAGAGTGAAAACATCATGCCGGTGTGAGCGGTGAAAGAGTTAATCACATGAAACAATAATGATGGAATGTGTAGACTAATTAAGTAATTTGCCTGACAAAAGTATTAAAGTGATAGGAAATGATCTATTGATTTTTCAGTGTTGTGTGGCAGTGGTGTATGCATGGTATACCGGGTCAGGACATGATGATAAGCATAACTTACTACGCAGTATTTATATATTGTGTAACAACACTGACAATGACATGCATTTCTCAAATTCCTTTTCAGATTTTGTTGAGTGAAATTCCAGTTTCCAGTTGTCATTATGGTTGCCGCTCAGTGTTTTTTAACTCCAGTAGGGGGGCTGTCAGTGACACAGTTTGTTCCCAAACGTGGATGCATCTCACTAAATAATGACGTTAAGTGAGCAAAACAAGCCATTCATAGGAATGAGTGAACAACTGCTGGTGAGGTTGACAAAATAGATCTAGGGAAATGTACTCACCTATACAATGAAATACAAGGAACAATTATTATTAATTGTTCCTTGTATTTCATTGTATAGGTGAGTACATTTCCCTAGATCTGTTCTATCAAGCCATTCATAATTTCTCTTTATGTAAAACACATATAAAATGATGTGCAAGCTAACAGTGGATAATGCATAATTATGAAAACAGACCACCAGAGACAGCAAAACAGTGATAAAATACACCCTCCCCCCTCCCTACACATGCAAGTTTACCATGCACACACTTTCAACACAAAATGTGACTGGATGCCGAGCTCATCACCTGTCTGATCTAACATAGTAAAAAGAATGGATTTTTTGGGGTTATATTACTGAGTCTCCATACAGTTCTCTCCCAGCCCACCTGTTGCATTGCAGCAACAGTCCTGCAGTGGGGTACTGTAAAGGTTTTGCTCTGTCAAGAGCTTAGAGCCATCAAAGGTTCTCCCTTTTAAGCCTTGGGCTTGTGCACATCACATTACAGCCTTGCATTCATGTCCCACTGCCAGGAATTCTGCCTTGCTAATTTCTACCTTTCCAGCTTCGTCTTTTCAAATCCTCACTAGGCCCACTGACCAGCTCATCAGCACAAGCAATTAATACATAATTTTTGGTGCTGCCTACTGCAAACAAGCTCCAAAACATGCACTTTTCTGCAGCAGGCTGGACATTCATCACTGGATCAGGTAGCTAGGGGTGGATAAGGACTGTGTTGTATCCATTTTATGTTTCTTAATTTTATATTCATTGCCTTCCTCTCTCTCTGATACATGTGCCCACACCTGCGCGTGAGCACACACATACACACACACACACACACACACACATGTAAACACAAACAAGAAAATGGTCCTCGGGAAAGAGAAACCTATTTTGTGTACAGACTGTGATGCCAGGTTCAGTGGTACGTCCTCTCAGTTAAGAATTCACACATTTAAAAGACGTGCCAAATGAAAATGCATTTCTGTGTTCTCAGTGCAGAGCCAGATTTCTGTCTGAGAAACAACTGGAATTGCACATTCAAACTCATACTGGGGAGAAACATTTCAGATGCAGTGACTGCAGTGCTGCATTCAGATTATCATGGCAGTCGAAACACAACACGGTAGTTCATTCACATGTAAAACCTTTCTCTTGTAGAGAGTGTTCTTCTTTTAAAAGTGTCAACAGCTTGCAAGCCCATGTGAAAATAGTTCACAGGGGATTAAAGCCTCTCTCTTGTGAAGAGTGTGGTGCCAAATTCAGCAAGTCCTTTAACTTGAAATCATGCTTAAAGACGCATGGGGGGGAAATATGCTTTTCTTGTACTGAATACAGGGTTTGTTTTAGGCTTCAAAAACAGTTGACATTCCACACAAGACTCCACACAGAGGAAAAGCAAACATGCATTATATATATATTATATAGACGTGTGTGTGTGTGTGTGTGTGTGTGTGTGTGATGTTGAGTTTGAAACTGCTTCAGCTTTGGCATGACACATGAGAACACATTCTAAGGAAAAGCCTTTCTTGTGTCAAGAATGCATTTTTGTTTTTTGAAATTCCAGTGCATTGACGCAACATGTGAGAATGGTCTAGAGAGGAAATAAAGCCATTCTTCTGTACACACAGCCATGGAATATTCAGTAGGTACTCCAACTTGATAAGGCATGTGTTGAGACCATGAGGGTACACAATCCAGATCAGAAAAGCTATAGATCTGTGCTCTGAATGTGGGGCCAGATTTGTTTCAAACTCAGATACATGGAGAAGCACAGCAGTGTCCATACTGGTGAAAAGCCCATCAACCCTGAAACAGCATATGAGGCTTCACACTGGGAAAAAGCCATTCTGTTGCACAGAATGCATTGCTGCTTTCAAACAGGCCAGTCAGTTGAAAACACACATGAGAAGTCACACAGGTGAAAGAAAGCCTTATGCTTGTACACACCGAGTCACCGTGATTTGCTTTCTCATCAACGGAACCATTTGAAGGACCATTTAAGAATACATACCAGGGAAAGACCGGAAAGGCCATTCTCATGCAAAGAATGTGGTGATTCTTTTCAAATGTCTTTTTTTGTTGTCTTCTCATCATGTAAAAGTGGTGTACAGGTCACAGGATAATCAAGCCTTACTCTTGTAAAGAGTGTAACGCAACTTTCAGTAGTCCTTAGAACCTGAAAAGTCCCACATCAAGAAGACACAACCCTCACAGACTGTGTGCACTGACTGTGGAGTCCAACTTCGGTCAAGAAAAGAATTTGAGCAGTATGCTCTAGTCCATGGGAAGGAAGGGGAGGGCATCTTTACCTGCAGTGACACTTTCAGAGAATCTCCTCATCTGGAACAACACAGCAGATTTCCTAGAAAAGAAAAGCCTTTTTTTTGTGTGTGTGTGAAGTGTGGTTGTGCTTGCAGACATTCTGGCACACTAAAGGACTCACACCAACGAGTGACCTTACCCTTGCAAAGAGTGTGGTTCTGCATTCAAAGTTCCTGCTGCCCTCCAGTCTCACGTGTCAGTGGTTCACAGGGGAATTAAGCAGTTCTTGTGTTCAGAATGTGGTGCAACCTTTAGTAAGCCCTACAACTTGAAAAGTCACACATCATGGGAGTAGAGAAAACTGTCTGTGCCCTCAATGTGGAGAGAGATTTAATTCCAGAAAAGAGTTACAGTGCCACATTCATATCCACAGAGAGGACTGGGACCCATACCAGCAAAATGACATTGACAAGCTAGAAACATCCAGAGACATGCAGCTCGCTTCATCAACCAAAACTGATTACAAAGACTGTACCCCTGGATGTGTCACCACCATGCTGAGAGCCTTCAGACTGCAGTCGCTTCAGAATAGAAGAAAACAGCAACAATTTACCCTCTTCTTCAAGATAGTCAAAGGCTGATTCCCGTAAATGAATTTTTGACACCTACAAATTCCAAAAGACTGATCTAACCTAGGAACCCAACAGACTTTAAGACAACAAATATAGTGACAGACCACGCAAGAAACAACTCACAGAGTTATAGAGTAGATACTACAAAAACTGCTGTCTATATATATATATTCTTTCTTTCCCAGGACTGCCATCGACTGGAACAACTTTGAACAGGAGACAGCAGCAAGACATTAGAAAGTTTTAAGACACAAATCTCTCACTGCCCCTAAAACATAGGTGCTCCCCGCTTGTCTGCTGACGCCATACCCAAGATTGGGTCCTGTCAGTGTATTGCACTAGTTATAGTGCGCATCAAGATCAAGACTGTCAGGTTGTCCAACAGAAGTAACATCCCAGATCCTGGTGGCAGCAATGGAACCAAAAATGCTCACAGCAGCTGCTTTTTTGTCTTTCTTTCTTTCTCCATTATTGGTACATTTTGTGACACACAGCAGCTTTGCAGGTGGGCGGGGGGGGGGGGGGGGGGGGGGGGTCATTTTTTGGGTCTGGTTTGTCAAAAACCAGTCGCAACAGTGCAGATATGACTTCTGCTATTTTCTGTTTGGTAATCTGTAATGCCATGAACAAGGTCAGCATGTGTGGGAGAAATGTATATTACATCATGACCTAACCTTTTTTCTGCTCTTATTGAGAAGAAGTAGAAATTATATCACTGAACACCTGGGAGCACACATTTCAAGCAAGAAAGTATTTCTGTTGTGTAAATACTGAATGGTAGGAAAAGCTATATAGCATGCAAATCAACATAATTGGACGTTTCAGATTTCTATTTTGAACATCATTTGAATTTTTGCTTTACTTATTATTATTATTATACAATTTTCCACTACAGGTGTATTTTCAGTTTGGAAATGTAAGTAAGTAAGTTGGTATTTTACGCACAGTCAACCGGTACGGTTATATCAGGGTGATAAACATCTCATATATTTTAATGTGTATTTCTTAAAATGAGTCTATATACAGTTTTCAAACCATGCTTAAAAGGTGTATAACATAAACATAACTAAAAATGATCTCAAATTTAAATTTTTCCAAAAATATCGATTTCTTCCAAAAAGTTAAAAATCTTCTCAGGTAAAATATCTTGAAATAACATGCGCAGTGATTTAGCTGTAAAGTGGCTCTCTCTTATTTCAAAAAATCCGAACAAGTAAGTAAAATATGCTCTATGGTTAAATGTTTATCACATCCGATGCACATTGGCGGTTCCTCACCCTTCAATAAAAAGGAATGAGTAATAAAAGAATGGCCAATGTGCAATCGGGCCATCACAGTTTCTTCTTTTCGGTTTGTCTGGGGACAAACAATACATTCTTTTAACATTGGAAATGTCTTATATAATTTATTTTCCGGGAACTCATCCCACTCAGACTGCCACAGTTGTAATATATATTTATTTGTGCATGATTTTAGGTCTGAGAATGGGATGAGCTCAACCGAGATGTCGCCATCAAGGGAATCCTTAGCTGCAGAATCTGCAGCTGAATTTCCCATAATGCCAACATGGCCGGGAACCCAGATGAAAACAGTCTCTCTCCCGTCTCTTGTCATTTCTGTATATAAGTCTAATATCTGAACTAAGACTGGATGGTCGTACTTTAGGTTAAATATTGACTGTAAAGATGACAGGGAATCTGATACTATCAAAAATGATTTTCCTTTGGAATAATAAACATGTTTGAGAGCTAAAAGAATAGCCCTCAACTCTGCTGTATATACTGAACTGTCGTCCGGAAGCCGACATATAAAAGGTTTATTAATTTGTTTAGTGGATACAGCCGCCGCAGCAGCAACTCCTTCCTGTTTTTGAACCGTTGGTGAAAAAAATTCTGATAAAGGGTATTCTGAGATAAGTTGTAAATAAAGCTGTTTATATATATCCGGGTTTGTTGTATCTTTTTTGAAACTGGTTAGGTCAAAACGGACTGCAGGAACGGAAAGCTTCCAAGGGACGATGTCCAACGAGGGAGCATCGTCTACCAGATTTAGGTTAAGTTTGGATTTTTCCAAGTGGGGGAGAAAGCGGATGCCAAGTGGTGGAACCTTTGACTCTGATTCTTCAAATAATTTGGTGTTTACGGGTTCAAAAACGCAACTATAGGCTGTTTGGAAATGTGCATTTGCTTATAAATGACTTGGTTTGATCATGAGGTGACCCTGTGTGGTTAACAGGATGTTAAAATCCAACTACTCTTTACAAGTTTAATGTAAAATGTATATAATTATGAGCCTTGCATGTGGTGGTTTTATATAGATCTGTGAATATCTGTGAAAACATTTTACCTTTTTAACAATAATTTTAGTAGTTTCTTTGAAACAAGACCAAATTTCCAGAGAGGCATAAGTGAGTGAGTGTGTGTGTGTGTGTGTGTGTGTGTGTGTGTGTGTGTGTGTGTGTGTGTGTGTGTGTGTGTGTGAATGAGAGAGATCAGTCTTGACATCATGCTAGATCATAACAAATGAACAATCTGGGAACACCATGGTGTACTTTATTACATAGACCATCATCATTATAATGTTATGACTGCAGTTTAGCACAGTTTGCACGATACAAAAGAAAGTCAGACAGTCGGTACTTTCAAAACCATATGCACAAAGTAGATGTAAAATAAATTTGCACAGTACGTTGACACAAATCAACACATGTTCACACAAAATGTTGCCCAAAATTTAAAAGAAGCACAAATACAAAATAAAATAAAATTTAAATCCAACTAGTACAGCTAAACAAAAGGATGTAATACTGAAAATCAAAGAAACTTACAAAAATACGCAACATCAAGCATGGGAACTGCAACCTGTTGTTTGGGGGCATGCAATCCCCAGCCTCCCAAGTTCTGTCCCTTAATAAGAGGAGGACTAAACCACTAGATCATCCATACAGACCTAATAAATTGGGTCTTTTCCAAACAATACAGATACCAAATTTAGAGTACATAATACAAGTCATGCAACTACCCTTTGGAGAATTAACAAAAAAAGAAACTGAGAACAAAAGCACAAATTTACAGGGCAAAGCATCAAAGAAGTGTGGACACAAAGTAAGAGAAACTAGGCAAAGTAGAGGGAAGTTCCCATGCCTGAAATATGTTGTAGTCTTTAGACCATTAGTCTGATTAGAAACTAATGTAAACCCACAATCTCAGTCGTGCCAAAGAAGTGAAGGAAAACATGTCAAGACTTTTTCAGCCCGTGAACTGCTACAGAGCAAAATCAAAGCCCACCTGAGGCTGCCTTACCTCTAAAACAAATCTGTCCTAGCAAACAACCATTGTTGGCAATGAAAACTCTGGTATGTATATATTGCGTATTTTCTATCTTCTTCTACTTGTCTAAAAATATCAAGTTTGCTTATCAGACCAGTCTCTCTATGTTACCCCCAGCCTTCCTGAAATTCAAACCAGGCAATACAACCATGTAAAGCCCTAAACATACTGCAATAATGTCTTAAGAACTTGTCACCCATTGTTGGTGCCCAGTAAACTGATCATTTTACTCAGCACCACAGTGGACTTTCTCCCACGCCAGTGGCCCAAGCTTTAAAAAACGTGTACATCACAAACCTACTGTGACTACCGTGAGCATTTGCACTCCTGATCCATTAATGGCTAGCACAAGGAGTCAGATAAAATTGTAGTTTAACAGTGTCACCCCAACAGAAAAAATTAACTAACCTCTATCAATATGTTTTTGACTGTAAATCAGCCACAATTTTCATTTTGGCAGATTCCATTTCCTGAATGTGCTAAAATCCATCCATCCTTTTTTGTGGCATGTTTCTGCTGCTAGGGACTGTTGGCTGGTACCATCTAGCACTAGTCAGGATCCTGCAAGTCAGCAAAATCAACCCTTCACAGACTGAAAAACATTTCTGCTATGACACCAACTAAAACAAAAGTGTTGGGTGGGGACAAAATGATTTATGTATATGTACACTGCTGAAGAACAAAGCGAGCAGTACAATCTGCATGTAACACCATACAACAAGCAAAGACAGATGCATACACTACACACTGAAGAAGAATGCATATTAATACCACTTCAGGGAGTTGCACAAATGAGTGACAAAGGAAACTGAGGGGCAGAATTTACTTATGTGTTACCGGTATCTCAATTGCATTCAGTAAAGATAAGGTAAGCGTAGTCTTGATTGAAAATAATATTGCTAGCAGCCATGTACAGCGTAAAAAATTACCATCTTCAATTATATTATCATCCAAAACTATACATCATTTACACACTAAATATGCAAAACACACACACACACACATGTGACCTGAGAATCATGCCATTTTCAACTCAGACTTAACTCCAAATTGCCCAAGAGGAAAACTAATGTTCCACAATAAAACAATAACAAAATCAGGCCCATCAACAGCCTTCTTTTCCTTTTCTTTTAGGCTGAAGAAATCTGAAGCTGTACTGACTTACTGATTCCTTTTCATTCTGTTTTATTTGTTTTGTCGATTGATAGTTGGGCAAGACCAAGGCGCTGACTGAAAATCAGTACGCACTGCTGACCTTTCCTTAAACCTAAATGAGAACACAATGAAATATCTCAAAGTGACGTTTTGTGAACAAGTAAATAAAGACTCATTGTAAAAGAAGAGTTATGAAAGAGCACTTCATCAGTATTGTAAGCAAGATGTGCCAATAGAACAGAGGTAGAATGCTAAGCTGCCAAGCAGCAGGTCTGAATTTCACCATCACAGTAGGTCTGAATTTTGCCATCAGTGCTCAAATCAACAGTGACAGGCATACTGACAGTCCTCAGCGCTCAAATCAACAGTGACAGACATACTGACAGTCTTCAGCACTCAAATCAACAGTGACAGACATACTGACAGTCTTCAGCACTTCAAATTTCAACAGTGATCAGGACATACTGACATCGTCCAGCACTCAAATCAACAGTGACTAGAGCATACTGACAGTTTTGCTCAAATCAACAGTGACAGGCATACTGACAGTCTCAGCAGCTCAAATCAACAGTGACAGGCATACTGACAGTCTTCAGCGCTCAAATCAACAGTGACAAGCATACTGACAGTCTTCAGCGTTCAAATCAACAGTGACAGGCATGCTGACAGTCCTCAAATCAACAGTGATAGGCATACTGACACTCTTCAGCGCTCAAAACAACAGTGACAGACATACCGACAGTCTTCAGCACTCAAATCAACAGTGACAGGCATACTGACAATCTTCAGCGCTCAATCAACAGTGACAGGCATACTGACAGTCTTCAGCGCTCAATCAACAGTGACAGGCATACTGACAGTCTTTTAATCACCATTTCCATGATCCACAAAGCCATAAATGACCCCCATCCCTCCACGAAAAAGGAAAAAGACTATACAGTTAACTCAACAAGAAAATATCATCTCGTTCCTTACTAGCTCTGGTCAAACCTCTTCCAGGGGACCACAAAGACGACTTAGACTAAAAAACAGCTTGAACACACATTTCCATTCACAGGCTCTGTACGGTGGTTCTATCAACAATAATTAATACAAGTCTTCTTTTGCTTTGAATTTTAATTGCCCAGAGTGCAGCCATGTTGGTTCAGTTGTTACCAATAAAGAGCAGAAGAAGGCTGCCTCGTGATGTAATGTACAAGGGGCTGCCACACATCACACACTTAATTAAAATGGCAGCATTCAAAGGTGTGTTTTAATGACTTGTATACCTTTTTGCTAGACCATAAATCAACAGAAAACCTGCTGTGATTTTTCTTCTTTCTTCTATCAATAGAACTTGTGCTTCTTTGCTTGGGGTCCCCCACAAATTCCAAAGAAAGGAATTTTTGTTTCGTTTGTGTATCACAGGGTGTGTGTCTGTCTGTGCATGCGTGTGTGTGTGTGTGTGTGTGTGTGTGTGTGTGTGTGTGTGTGTGTGTGTGTGTGTGTGTGTGTGTGTGTGTGTGTGTGTGTGTGTGTGTGTGTGTGTGTGTGTGTGTGTGTGTGTGTGTGTGTGTGTGTGTGTGTGTGTGTGTGTGTGTATGTCTGTTGTGTTTTTTGTGTGTGTGTTTTCCCCCCATAAAAAACTGTACAGCTGATTGCTTTGTGTGGAGACTCAGTGGAATCTAACTCAATTGCCAGATCATCTTAATCTGTCTTCCATTTTACCACACATACCACAAAGAACTAATACACTCACTAAAAGTCATTGTAGAGTTATACATGCAGAAACAAAACACAGAACTATCAAAATTAAAGCACTATGTACAAAAGACAGCATTGTGCAGACTGTCAAAACAGTAAAAGAGACCATGCTTTCTGCTGATCTGTCACTGTTCAAAGAGACTAACATTTTATTGGTCTGTCTCTGTTCCAAGAGACCAGCTTTCCACTGGTCTGTCACCGTTCAAAGAGACCTGCTTCCTACAGGTTAAAAGTGACCAACTTTATGCCGGTCTGTAACTGTTCAAAGAGACTGGCTTTTTACCTGTGTGTTACTTCAAATGAGACTAGCTTTCCATGGGTATGTCACAGCTCAGAGACCGAACTTCCACTAGTCTGTCGCCGTTAAGAGAGACCAACTTTCCAGTGGTCTATCATTGTTAAAAGACCACCTTTCCACTGGTCTGCCATTCCTAAAAGACCAACTTTCCACTGGTCTAACACCGTTAAAAGGCCAATCTTCCACTTGTCTATCACTGGCAAGCAAGACCGATTTTCCAGTGTTCGGTCACCATTGTATTAGCCTTCTATTTGGTTCACCCATTACACTAAATACTAGCAATTCAGCAAAGATACAGTCAAAACATACAGGTTTGAGATGTTCTGCAAGCATCTGAATCATGTGGAATCTCAATTACATACAGCCCATGGGCCTGCAATTTAAGTGATGATGTCACGAAATAAAAGACTCCCACACACACGAAATAAAAGACTCCCACACACTGCCCTCAATTCAAATGACAAATGTTACAAGCACAGGACACACACTCTCTCACACAAAACATACAAGTTGCAAGTACACAACATATACAGCCCTCAGTTACAAGCAGAGGATACACACAAAGTCCTCAAGTTACATGAGCAGCACACATGTACACACAAAGCCCTCAAATTGCAGGTATAGACATGCAGCCCTAAAGTTACACGAACTGGGCACCAACAAAGCCCTCAGTATCAGTACAGTACACACAAATACAGTACACACAAATACAGTACACACACACACACACACACACACACACACACACACACACACACACACACACACACACACACACACACAGCCCTCAAGTTTCAAGTACAGGAAGGACACACACTCTCCTCAGTGTAAGTCACTAATACAGGACACACACACACACACACAAACACACAGACCCCTCAAGTTTCAAGTACAGGAAGGACACACACACTCCTCAGTGTAAGTCACTAATACAGGACACACACACACACACACACACACACACACACACACACACACACACACACACACACACACAGACCCCTCAATTTTCAAGTACAGGAAGGACACACACACTCCTCAGTGTCAGTCACTAATACAGGCAAAAAAAAAAACACACACACACACACACACACACACACAGCCTTCAAGTTTCAAGTACAGGAAGGACACACACAATCTTCAGTGTAAGTCACTAATACAGGACACACACACACACACACACACACACACACACACACACACACACACACACACACACACACCACACAGCCTTCAAGTTCAAGTACAGGAAGGACACACACAATCCTCAGTGTAAGTCACATACAGGACACACACACACACACACACACACACACACACACACACACACACAGCTTCAAGTTTCAAGTACAGGAAGGACACACACAATCCTCAGTGTAAGTCACGAATACAGGACACACACACACACACACACACACACACACACACACAACAACTAATTCAGTACAAACACACACAACCTCAGTACACGATACAGGACACACACACACACACACACAGCCTTCAAGTTTCAAGTACAGGAAGGACACACACAATCCTCAGTGTAAGTCACGAATACAGGACACACACACACACACACACACACACAGCCTTCAAGTTTCAAGTACAGGAAGGACACACACAATCCTCAGTGTAAGTCATGAATACAGGACACACACACAGTCCTCCACCCAAAAGAGTCACAAAAACAGCCCCCCCCACCCCCACCCCCAACAGAAGTCAAAGTAGCAAGTACAGGAACCCCCCCCCCAATGACAGTCACAAATACAGAACTCCCAACACACACCATCCTCAACGCAAGTGACAAAGTAGCAAGCACAGGACCCCCACCCCCACCCCCTGCACACATACACAGCCCCCAACATAAGTGACAAAGTCACAAGTAAAGGACATCTCTCCACACACACACACACAGCCCTAAACACAAGTGACAAAGTCACAAGTACAGGACCCACACATACACAGCCCTCAGTGCAAATATTCACCAAACACTATGATGTATAGGGAAGAAAAGAAAAAACTGTAAGTGAGGAAACAAGGGGATGGACAAATTGCTGTTAAGCATTTTGTTTTTTGAAAAGATGCGTTATAACGACAGGTGACTTGTTAAGGTTTACCTGTTCACAGTAACCACATGCAGAGATAGCCTTTGAGGCAATGGTGATCATGGACAGCACTCCCATCAAAACACATCCAAACAATGCATCCGTCTCACAGCCACAAACACAATTACCTCAACATCTAGATTTGTAAGTATACACATACATCTTTTCGACAGCACAGGGACACGACCCTCAAAAATCCCAAACGGAAGTAGCTGACACAAGACAATCCTCTCAAAATGTGGAACTGTGGGAGAAGAGCTCAATGAGCTATAGGAGATAGAGAGGCTGGGTAAATGAGTATATTTCCGCACCTATATAAAGGTGCAACTGTACAGATGCCTGGCTGAAGATGCTGGTGATAGACTAAGTGGTCCAACAGTGAGTCTGTCCAATGAAGGGCAGACTGGTTTCATATGGTTCTGGTGCTGAAAGGTAGCTAGAATTTCCAAAATGAGTACAACGGGACTGAAGACAAGGGCAGCAAATTCTAGCATTTCTTATGATGCACAGATGTGTATGGCACTGCACATGATCGGTTGGATTCTACAACGATAGAGAATCAGTTCTATGCTGTTTACTATGACGTGATTACAATCCATTGGGTGGACCAGGATTAAGGGGGGGGGGGGGGGGGGGGGGCAAAACAGAAGAACATCCAAGACCTCTGAGGAGCATTAAGATGCAAGAAAGTCTAAACAAGGGTAGGCCAGAGGACAGCATGAATCTTGACTGAACTGACTTGCACAAAGGTGATCTTGAACAAGTACTGAACAACCAAAGCGAAAGGCCTCTCCACATCTTTTGACAAGGACATATTTACATCAAAACGCAAATGTGATGCTAACCCAAAGTTACAATGAGCACATGAACCCCAAATGAAGACCTGATAATGAGGTCTCACCCCACCTTTCTGTCTCTATCATTAGGATGCAATTCAGCAGCTGGCAAAGATTCTGTTGCTGCTCATCCTATGCCAGAAATGTAAAAATCAAACCATCTGGCTGGGTCAGAAAGCATAGATCCAAACTACCTCAAAAATAATGAGGAGTACATGCTAAGCTTTGTTACTGAAACAAGACCATTGTATACAGCACATGAAGCCACTGGAGGTATGAAGGATGCGGTCCAGTGTCATGGAACACAGTGACGATGCATCCTGGGCTGTGTCAAAAAGCAGGATGTCCACAGGATCTATGTCATCTCCAGGGTGGAACGGTGATAGGGCTGAGCCAGTGAGCGCATCTGATTGGTGGAGGGCTGAAGGGGCCTCCAAGCAAACTTGGCTTCCGGCCAGCGGTGGTGATAGTGCTCCACCTTCAGATGTTTCACCGTCACTAGGCGACCTGCACATAAACACACAGTGGTCAGAATTTGGCTTCCAGCCAGCAATGGTGATAGTGCTTCACCTTCAGGTGTTTCACCACCAGGCAACCTGCACAATAAACACAGTGGTCTGAAGTTGGTTTCCATCCAATGGTGACAATAGTGCTCCACATGCAGATGTTTCACCATCACCAGGCGACCTGCAAATAAACACATAGTTGTCAGAAGCTGGCTTCAGGCCAGTGGTGGTGATAGTGCTCTACCTTCAGATGTTTCACCGTCACCAGGCGACCTGCACAAAACACACAGTGGTCAGAAGTTGGTTCCCTGCCAATGGTGGCAACAGTGCTCCACATGCAGATGTTTCACCATCACTAGGCGACCTGTAAATAAACACATAGTGGTCAAAAGTTGGCTTCCAGCCAACAGCGGCAATTGTGCTCTATTTGCAGATGTTCCATTGTCACCTGGCGACCTGCACATAAACACAGAGAGGTCAGAAAGAGGCGTTTGGCAGACAATGGTGGTAGTGATCAACACTCAACACACATGCAGAGGCAGGGTAGGGCAGTAACTTATGAGGATGACGGTTACACAATGAACAAATGCATATGTGTAAAGTACATAATTTATATACTCATTCTTTGCTACCTTTTCAGGCCAGCGATGGTGATAGTGCTTCACCTTCATACAATCTGTGCTGATGAATTATCAACAACAACAAAAAGATCTACTATTAAGGAAGTAAACGTTTGCAGGAGTTCCAGTCCCAGGTTTGCTTAGCAACACAGAGGGTTTGCAATGACGTTTGCATGGCAATGCTTTTGTTGAAAACAAGTTTTCCAGGTTGAGCACTGTACATGCAATGCCACCGTTCCACCACAGAAAGTTCAACAGCAAAATAAGACGGACGAAGGCGGCAATCCAACTCACCATCAAACCACCATCCATGTAAAGCTTGTCGCACCTTCCCAGCAGCCTCCTTGCTGTTACACTTGACGTACACACACCCCTGGAATACAACACAGACAAAACCTGAACTGCACGCACATGATGACAACGAACACAAACTACAACATAAATGGTGCACATGCCCAGCAACTATAAATAACCCAGTCACCAGACAAACTTTAAGACTGCAGGGCAAAGAAGAAGCGTGTCGATTACGCTACATCTTAAGCACAGAATAAAGGGTCAATAATTCTCCATCAACAGAGGATCTTTGGAAAAGTCAGGCAGAGTATGAGGTAAGTGCGCTGGAGTGTTGCGGCCCAGCTGACCTGCCGATAAGGAGGACTTGGTAGGACAAGGCAAGTGTTCGCTAGGTAGCAGTGCAGGATGGGGGACTAGTTGCAACAACAGCAGAAAAGGAGAACCAAAACTGTTCACCCCAACTGGAGTTAGTATGATCTACAGAAAGTAAAATGTGCTGTCTGAATCTACCTTGGCTACACAGTGCCTCTGCCGAAAACATTATGATGCTACATCATTGTAAGTAAGATGTCATCGATTTGTTCTACAACGAGCATGACATAGCCTTCTACCTTGGTGATGTTCCTAGAAGTATACAGAGTCCAAAATGTCAACACCCACACTGCCACATGCTAGTGCACAGACTGCCACATGCACACATGCATGTGGTGGCGCATAAGCATACTCACATCCATATGCTTGCACATACACATCCACACACACTTGCAAGATGGATAATTTTGAACATTTGTTTGTCCTTTCGCTGACTGCCACCATTCTTGAAGGTGTATAGCAAAACAGCAAGTGCAATGTTCGTTCCTCCCCATCAGGGAATCAGGAGGGTGCAACTCTGCCACAGTAAAGAAAACGCCCCTAAATTGCACCCCCTTTTATTTCCAGAAATCATCCATTGCACATCACAAGGAACTTTTTACACCTAAAAAGACAAAACACTATCAGAGAAAACACTGCTGCTCTGAACATGTCCTACATTTCATGCCACTTAAACAAGCTAACTTGCAATGATAGTACACATTGCCAGCCATAAGCCCAGAGTAAGTGAAGTGATTAGTGCCAGCTTCCATCTGACTTCTTCAACCTTGCAGACTGTACAAAGCACACTGACCTCTTTGGAGTTCTTGTCAACATAGATGTGCACCAGGCTCTTGATGTCCTGACACTTCTCCAGCAGCCCGTCCTTCACACTCTCCTCCCAGTTCTCCCCACTCTCCCTGTCAACAACCACATGACACATGCAACCCCTTCATGCTCTCCTCCCAGTTCTCCCTGTCAACAGTCAAGTGACACATGCACTGCCTTCACTCTCTGTCAACAGTCAAGTGACACATGCAATGCCTTCACACTGTCCTCCCAGTTCTCCCTGTCAACAGTCAAGTGACACATGCAATGCCTTCACACTGTCCTCCCAGTTCTCCCTGTCAACAGTCAAGTGACACATGCAATGCCTTCACACTGTCCTCCCAGTTCTCCCTGTCAACAGTCAAGTGACACATGCAATGCCTTCACACTGTCCTCCCAGTTCTCCCTGTCAACAGTCAAGTGGCACATGCAACTCCTTCACACTCTACTCCCAGTTCTCCCTGTCAACAGTCAAGTGACACATGCAACTCCTTCACACTCTACTCCCAGTTCTCCCTGTCAACAGTCAAGTGGCACATGCAACTCCTTCACACTCTCCACCCAGTTCTCCCTGTCAACAGTCAAGTGGCACATGCAACTCCTTCACACTCTCCACCCAGTTCTCCCCGTTAACAGTCAAGTGACACATGCAACCCCTACACACTCTCCTCCCAGTTATCCCTGTCAAGTGACACATGCAATGCCTTCACACTCTCCTCCCAGTTTTTTATGGCAACAGCCACACAACAAATGCAGGTACTTCAATCTTTCCTCCCAGTCCTCTCAGCTCTCACTGGCAAGTCATACAACACATGCAGGTACTTCATTCTTTCCTCCCAGTCCTCTCAGCTCTCACTGCCAAAGGTCACACAACAAATGCAGGTACTTCAATCTTTCCTCCCAGTCCTCTCAGCTCTCACTGCCAACAGTCACACAGCACACGCAGCTATCAGCAATACATACATGTTTGCTGCTACTAAAAGAAAAAAAGAAAAAAAAGTGTAGCCAGAGGAAATGAAGGCCTATGCAAATTCAAATCCAGATCATAGTATTGTCACTTTAACTTAGTCCATCTATAATCAAGGTTCTCCCACAGTGCAAACAGCAGTGTACTTACAATTCCTTATCAAACATGTTCCTGATCTTGAGGCACGGTGTGGGGCTGTAGACAGCAGTGGCTGTGCTGTTCTCATTATGCTCTCCAAAGGCTGAAACAGCAGTACAAGAGCTATGGCACTCTGACAACCTCACCTTACAAAACATGTCAAACAAGGTTTATCATCTTGTACAGCAAGCTTCTTCCCCTCCACATGTCACCCCACCCTCCCTTTCGTTCGACAAGTTATGCTGTCCATGTGCCCACTTTCCTTGCACTTCCTCAGCTAATATGCGGGGATATAAAGCATGAACCAAAAACGAATTACAAGTTCACAAAGTTCATGGACCCCAAAACAGCATACAACAACTTAGAAAACACACACACACACACACACACACACACACACACACACAAAACAGAATCACAAACTGACATACACACATGTATACATGAAAACAAAGAATCTCCAAAATGTGATGTACCACCTACCTTGACCCTGCCATACTTTTCCTCCATTGGGCACAGTCTGGAACAAAATCAATACAGGAAATCTAAGAAAACAAATAACTGAAAAGAAGAAAACAAAAAACCAAGTAAAATGAAAGAAAAGAAGAATGCAACCAAATAAATAAAACACAAAATTCAAATTAAAGAGAGGCATGAAACAATCAAACCTATAAAGAAACAAACATCAGGAAAAAAAACAAATTCACAAAATTCCTCAAGGTGGTCTCAAGTTTTGTCTCAGTCAGTCTGTTCTCACAAAACAGCATTCTTTTTTCTTCTTCTTCTTCTGCAGTCTACACCCAATAAACCAAACCGAAGCTGCATTCCCTGCCAAACCTATCCCAGGGACACAAACTCTATTTCACAGATTTGCAGGTGAAGGAGAAAACATATGCAGTGGACACAGACGACAGAGAAAGTACTGTTGTTTAACTATTAACCAAATGAAAAGCTCATAGGATATTTCAAACATCATTTCTGAAGCAGCTTCACCATATTTTCACATGTAAAGGATTACAATGGTGAACACAAGCTAAATGGTAAATGGAGATGCTCAACAGCGGAAGCTTGCTGCACTTTTAAAACCTGATTTGTACATTTAGTATTTCAACTCTGCAGAAGAAGAAAAAGAATCTGGAAATTCACATGAAATAAAACCTAACAGAAAAGGTATGCATATGTTACCTGTATCCACCTCCACACAGCAAACTCCTCCCCCTCTATGATTTGTGTCTCCAGACGGACACGAGACTCATTGGCCTCAATGAACTTCACCGCCTTGTCCCAGATTCTCTGCATCGCTTTCCTGGTGGGGAGGAAAGAGAAAAATATCAACTATACAATATTATCAAACTCTGCATTGCTTTCCTGGAATGAAGGAAATGGACAACACCAAAATACTGTTTAGTAATAATAACATCAAACAAACACTGTTTAGTAATAATAACATCAAACATACAGGTGTAATATACTTGGATAAATGTTGTATACATTAACGTCGTTAATTTGGGATTTCCCCACAGGAATTTCAGGTTAATTTCCCCAAGGGAAGCCAACGGCAACACATACTTCTCAGTCTTCTAATTTGTACTGAGCTTTTGTTTAGAGTAAAACAAATATATATATATACTTGTGTGTTGTTAGACCTTACATCTACAAATAAAAAACTGTTTACCTTGTGTGCCTTTCTGCAGTGAAGTAGCAGACAAGAGTGAGAATATAAAAACTGTGCAACTATTGCTTTCTTTAATAATAATAATAATGGAATTTTGTAAAGCGCCCACCCTGCGGCTCAAAGCGCTGAACAAGCATACACACATAATGTACGTCGAGATGGAAAATGTTAAAAAAATGTTTTATGTATCGACAAGTGTTCAAGCATAATTATGAAAAAGATGCACACACACACACACGCACACACACATGCATACACGCGCGCACGCACACACACACACACTGTACAGACAGACGGGAGTGAAGGACAATGTGGTTTAACTGAAATAGTCTGAGAAGAGAAATGTCTTGAGTTGACTTTTGAAGGAAGAGAGAGAAGCAGAGTGCCTGATGTCTTGGGGGAGATTGTTCCAGATGTGGGGGCCAAAGTGTGAGAAAGTGCGGAAGCCATGGGTTTTGCGATTGAAGCATTTGATTTTCTCTTTTTTCTTTTCTTTCTTGTTTGCATTTTAGCACAATCAAAAATTACACAAGTTTATACAACTCAGTTTTGCTTCACTTTTTAAGATGCAGAACTTTACTTGAATAGCCTCAAATCTGTTCTACAGGCTTCTCTACCTCACCAAAAGGTATTTTCCAATAGCTCTAAATCATTTTCCTTATCTATCTCTATCACTGCGTTGATTTTGGAATATGAGTCAAAATTGTTTTGTGGTTATCAGGAGGTCTTGAGATGTTAAAACAAAATCTGATCATTGACAATGCTTTTGTTACAGAAAAGAAAGAAAATATTGTCCAAGAATTTGACTGAGTGAATATATATAGGTTTATGTGGTGAACTTAGGCACACACACACAATCACTTTCCCTTCACATACCGTTAACCCTGCACTAAAGACCACACATGCCCATGAAAACAAACAAAACTCTCTCATTCACACTCACATTTATCCAAGCATGCACGCACACACACACACACACACACATATATTTGTACAAGCACAAACACATATACACAAACACACACTTTGTACAAGCACGCACACACACATATTTGTACAAGCACACACACACACACACACACACACACACACACACACACACACCTTCTAGCAGGAGGCAACAACTGGTCCCGCACATGCTGGACAGCAAGACCAGCCTGTTCATTGGTGTCCTCATTTAGTACAAACTCATGCTGCTCCTTAAGCAAGTCTGCAACACAGTTGTGAAAATCAGCTTCCTTTTCAGTCTCCCATGCATTCTGCTGCATTGTCATCAGTGGTGTCGGGATCCAGGCTGGCTGAATTGATGATTTATTATTAATCAATAATTCAACAAATCTTCAAAGGCACAGACAAATATTGGATGCATGCACACACACACACACACACACACACACACACACCACACACACACATGAAAAATACATGTAAAAGAACCAGTTACTAGTACTACTACCAATCATGAATCAATCACTCAAATGATATTTGTAGGGCACAAATCCATAATATGCTCTAAGTGCCTGGCATAATGCCACTCTAATATAAGAACAAAATGTGCTCACACATGCCTTTAAAGTAATACTCAATTAAATGTAATACATCACACAGAATACACTCATACATGTATGCCCTTAAAATAATATACAATTTTATACTAACAAGACTAACTCAACACACACATACACACACACATGACATATGCAGCAGCTGCTGAGGATGATTTTCCGAAAATGGTAGGATTATTCTGTGAAATGGACAGCGAAAAGGTAGGATTAAAGTTTGGATATAAAGGACTCTAGGGTTTTTGCTAGGGTTAGTACTGACCAATAATTTGCTCCACCATAGCAAACACTCTCTGTTCCTCTTTTTCCTTGGCTTGAATACGCCAGTACAACAACAACAGCACCAGGCCCAGACCAACAGTTCCTGAAAGTACAATACACAGGTATCAAATTATTACAGCACAATGCTAACCATAATCATAATTATGGAACACTCTCTGCTCCCTCTCTCTCTCTTTCCATAACAACAACAGTACCACACCATGGCTGAACAGACCTAAAAGTACAGTGCATGCATACAGGACAACAGGTATAAAAAAAAAAATTTTTTTAATTTGAACAGTTGTTAAGTGCCTCATTTCAAGATGAGCCCTAGATGTGCTTCACAATGGCAACTATAACATGATTCTCTGCTTCAAAGAAGACCCACTGCATTCTAGTCATATGCAACTCGAAATGAGTGACTGTAGCTTTACACAGTATGCTTTTGATTATTCACTAAAGTGTATGTTAGTCTGTTACAGCACTCTTTAGTTGTTAAATGGCTGGTGCCAAGTAAAACTGATGCAGTCTCGGCACATATTCTGTGTACACCATACAATCATGCATCAGTTTACAATTACACTGTTACAGTGTCACTGAATTCAATGCCACATACGTAGGGTGCATGTGCACTTAGCTGTAACCTGATACCTGCACTTTTGGCAGAATGACTGGGATCTTGTGCATGCTACTGCAGTAACACTGGGGTGGAATGAATACCAAAAGAATAGTTGGCACTGAAAGTTGACCCTTGAGAAAAAAAATCATCCCACCACTCCTGCCTGGACTCAAACCCGACATCTTTTGATCCCGAGTCTGTTACCCTACACTGAGCTATCCCGCTCCCTGTATAATTACAGCACATATCTATAATCTAATCAGTGTGCACAACCCCTTCTCATCCCATCTCTCTCAATGACAACAACAACCACAACCATGCCAAGGATGACTACACTTCAAAGTATATATATACATGCGGACCTGTTAAATAAAATGATTACATTTCAAAGTATATACATGCGGACCTGTTATAAATAAGTCATATAATTCCAACTCATATTCATAATCATATGCAAAACTGTCTGTTCCTTAGACATTCTGTCCAAACCTGGTAATCTTCCCATGTGAAATAGGCTGTCATAAACTGACTAAGTCAAGTCAAGCAATTCTCATGTCAAGTCAGTCATGAAGTTTATTCAAGCAATTCCATACTGCATAAATAGAGAATCTGTGGACCAGACATAAAAGCAACATTAAAAGATGATCACAAATTGAGAGGTGCACAACAGACAGGCACGACCTAGAAAGAAATGATTATTTTAGCAAACTTCTATTATTATCCTTATTTGCATATAACATCCACTAACCAGCAATAAGGAGGAAGAGCTGCCACATGACACGGGAGAATGATCGACAAAAGCGACACCACAGTCCCAGCGATGCCACTGCTGACTCAAGGTATGCTACTTCTGACACAGAAGTGGCTTTGTTTCCATCCTTCGTAAAAACCCTGTTTGTGAATCAACATCTCAAGTCTTAAAACACGAAATGTATCAAATCACTCGAGTCTCTGCATGCACAAGAACACACTGAACCCCCTAGCACATCTGTCCTCAGTTTCCTGATGTGAGATCAACTTACCAAAAAACATAAAAGCCACCCAAGCTGCTATCAGAAATACAACAAAGAAGCAAAATACCCAAACATAACAAGGTTATCTCAATGACTAATATTAGTCATCATGATTCATATAGATCTCTGCAGCCCAAAATTAACTGCACTATAATCAGGTGGAATGAAATGACAGACAATGCAAACAGGTCCAATGGCATGATCTTACATCAGCTGCAAGTCTGATGATCATTAT
Source organism: Alviniconcha marisindica (assembly GCA_018857735.1). Classification (NCBI taxonomy): domain Eukaryota; kingdom Metazoa; phylum Mollusca; class Gastropoda; family Provannidae; genus Alviniconcha; species Alviniconcha marisindica. Next base: position 133,379 of record JABMCL010003662.1, on the reverse strand, counting down.
CAACTTGCAAGAGAATTCCCAAGTTGCCTGACGGGTTCAAATTACTCCCCTTTGGCTGTGCTTCTGTCATTTATTTACCCTGCATCTCTGGTCATGTTTGATTGCCCTGCAATGGATGATTAACACTGAAATGCACTTTAACCTCAAACAAAGGTAATTAGAGTAAAACATTATTTCCTGAGGGCATTTTGGAGAGTATCCCGTCACTGGAGAGCATTCAGAGATAATTATCTCTTCTCTTAGAAGTACAGAAATGGTGCCAGATGAACTATTCACACCGACCAAACAGACAGGCCTTTCCACAAAGCTAGGTAGACCATTCCTGTGAGCATCGGTTGTGCACACATCTACATGTCTATGTGTGTGTGAATGGTGTGCAGTGGTAGTGCACTGAGTTTTTGTTCTGCACAAAGATTTGCACTGTGTAACTATAAGAGTTATCAATTGTTTAAAAAGGATATATTTAGCTAAAAGATGGCTCTGCCTTGAACCACAGCCTTTCACTGCACAACTCACACTATGTACTGTTACTGTTAGCAGTAGGACACAGGCTCAACTGTGGTAAGATGATGATGATGTGGAGCTTAATGTTCTCCGACGTGGGGCTGACATATTAGGGACAAACATACTGTGGTAAGCCCAAAGGGACTGCTTGTAATATACAGCAGCTCACATGCACAGAAAGAAAAGTGAACATTGACACATATACCCACCTAAGGTTCCACTGTGGATGCCGGATGATGAGCTCAATGCTGTAGTTGTACAGTCTCTCCACGTTCTGGTCACACAACAGAAACAACTTCAAAGCTGGCATTAATTAAAATAGCACACACAGGTTATAGTATATATATATATATATATATACCCAGTAAACATGCACATCCGGTCCAGATCGGCTGGGAAGCACTGGCCAGATGATTCTTGCACACCGGCTTGCTTCCAGACCAGATCCGTTTGGCCCAAACCTGACACAATCAGCTAAAACTAAATGGGATCCAGGCTGGTTTTACACATTATTCAGGATGTCTGTGGAAGAACAGAACCAAGTCTGGAAGTGGGAAACTGGTAGTGGGCCAGTTGCATCTTGCCAGAAACCAGGCCAAATGATTCCTGCACACCAGCTTGCTTCCAGACCAGATGTGTTTGGCCAAACCCTGACCAGGCCATTCTGATCAGATCCTGGTTGGTTTTGCACAATAATTATGATCCAAGACATATTTGGAAAAACAGAACTGAAACAGTTGCAGGAAGTCAGATCTGGCATATATATACAATTCAGGCCAATTCTGGCCATAATCAAAATGCTTCCAGATCAGATCCAGCATGTTTACTGAGTATGTAATACAGATTACATGTGTTAGCACATACAGGTTATATGTAATACAGGTTACATGTATTTAGTCTTGAGAAACACTTGAACACTTTAAGTATTTCTTCCTAATAAAAATGTATGCATTTTTTAATTTTAATTTTTAAATATTATTGTGAAATTTGATGCTGGAGAGATAAAGACCTGAGTGGTCCCCTGTAGTGGGCAGGGCAGGTCAGCTGGGAGTGAGCAAGTGACCTCTATGAATGGCTACAAGTGGGTTGCCCATTTCCAAGAATTAGATGTTAACCAGATCAAAACAAGTAACAGACAAACAAAGAAGACAACACTTGAACTTCAGACATCACAATGATGAACAACTTAACTTGATCCAACACAGTACAAGTTCTTATTGTCAAGTGATAGACAAATTGCATAAGGAGAAAATTACCAGTGACTCTGGCACTCCATGTTTCTGCTTAAGGTCACTAAGAAACCCCTCTGCTGTTAGGCGCTGTTCAGACTCGTCTGCATAACCACACAGCACATTGCCTGCACACAGTCCATCATGTATCAACCAATCATTTTTGTCATTATGGTGATGCCACACAGCACCTTGCCCACACACAAATAATTCCACATTCATCAGTCTCACATCACCACACAGCACCTTGCATACACACAATTCCACATTCATCAGTCTCACATCACCACACTGCACTGTCCTTGCACACACACACTTCCACATTCATCAGTCTCACATCACCACACAGCACCTTGCACACACAAATAATTCCACCTTCATCAGTTTCACATCATTCACCACACAGCACCTTGCACACACACAAATAATTCTACATTTATCAGTCTCACGTCACCACACACCTTGCACATGCATGAATAATTTCACATTCATCAGCTTCACATCACCACATAGCACCCTGCATGCACACAAATAATTCCACATTCATCAGTCTCACAACATCACCCCATAGCACCCTGCATACACACAAAAATGATTTTACATTCATCAGTCTCACAACATCACCCTACAGGCATAGCACCTTGCCTGCAGGAAGTTCATGCCACATTTAACTGATCAGTATCACAGTACCTCCACATAGCATATTTTCTGCGCAAAATTTGTTCCACAGGCATTCATCAGCCTCACAAATTACCACATGATATGATATGACCTTGCTGCACAAAGGTTATTCCATATTACATGTCTGTGTGCGGGGAGAGGGGTGTGGGAGTGGTGGATTGGGGGGGCGGGGGAGGGGGTGTGAAGCGGGGGGGGCAGCAAGAAGCAGGAATGTACATGTGTGTCACTGAGTGAGACTGAGTATACACTGTTCTCATATGAGAAGCGATGCAGATAAATATTCATTATTAATATATCATTATTCAGTCTAAATCAAGTTACAGGATCAACAATTACTGAATTAGGCTCATAAGCTACATAGCACCTTTCATGAAAAATGTTCATCTCACATTCACAAGCCTCAGCCTTAGCACCTTGCATGAAAAATGTTCATCTCACATTCACAAGTCTCAGCCTTAGCAATAGCACCTTGCATGAACAATTTTCATCTCACATTCACAAGTCTCAGCCTTAGCACCTTGGATACACTGTTCAAAATTCATTCGTCAAACTGTTTTTATCATAATTAAAATTTTGTTTCTTATAGTTATAGTCTTATAGTTATACATGTGCTTTGTATTATAATTATGATAATTGTACTCCAAAAAATAATGCTACCAGAACCACTATTACCTGATCAAATTATTGTAATTACTATAAATATATAAATTAACAGAAGCAAGTCCAATTTCCTGCTTACCTTTGCGGGTACTGAGGGAAATGTACAGGTCCCTAATCACTGCTGTAGCTTTGTCTGCTTCTTTCTTTGAGTAACAATCCTGAAAAAGGAGACATTTCAGTTAGCCTGGTCTTCTTAGCATGTTTGGCTAGTTTATTCAGTTTCAAACAACGTCCAAAGTTCTTACAAAACATTTTTTTTTTTAAAGAGTCTGAAATGTGTTATACTTATAGTCTAGGACTAGTATAGTGCAACTTATAAAATGTACAAAACATATACATTTAACATGATACATTATATATATATAATATATATACAGGTCTTACTGGCATACAATATCATTGAATTTGATAGGACACAACATTATAAAATATAATTACAAAGTTGACATGTAGATGCGGGCATGGGAACTGATTTGAAAAACAACAACTCTGAAATCTAGGGGTGTCCGGGCCGGAGACATGGTCATGGTGCAGAAATGACTAAGGGTAAGACAGGTGAGTCACATGTGCATGTGCTTTGTATGTTTTGCGGGAGGAACTAAAACTGGTGCTTCTGCTTCTTTTCCTTTTTTGCACCCCCGATTTCTTTTTCCCACAGACAATTTTTTTCTCTTTCCATGGGGTCAGCTTCACTGCCACACACAATTCCCATGCCTGAGATGTTCACATGTGTCTTAATTCTTACTTGTCATCTCATGGTCTGTGAAATAATACATGTATGTCCCTAATTCATTTTTTGTTACATTACACTCATTTAGAGTTTACACAGCACCAATAAACCATGATGTGTCATACAGACACATTATATATTTTATGTTAAAAATTTCAAATCAAAATTTTAACTCGAAATGCTACATGGTACGTACTGAGTATTCCTTGTTTTCATCAGAGCAAAGCATGTAGTCTTTATCAGCTGAAACAAAATGCAAGTTTTTTTATTACTAATTTACTTTGTCATTAGTCATAATGGGTGTACATATACTTTATACAAAATGTACCATTACATAACAAAGCAGCAATAGGTTAAAAAACATACAACTGAGTATTGAATCAGTGAATGCAAAATAAATAATAAGCACCATTGTAGAACATTACTAACACTATACAGATTGATCTACTATATCAGTATCTGTAGTAATTGTACTAGTAAGTTATCACTATGATGCAATAGTCATATATGGTCATAGCATACTGTACACATCTATTGATCTAACACTGTAATAAAGTTAATTACATAATACAAAACACCATGTTTCATCAATAACAGGAGGCGGCCATTTAGTCACATGACAAGGTGTCACCAAATTAGAAAATGAATATATATATTTATGCATGCATTTTCTGGTCTGAAAAAAGAGAGAAAAAAGACAGAATTTTGAGAACATAAGTCATAATGTGTGCCTGTGTGTGTGTGTGTGCGTCTTTTACATAGTTACACTTGAACCCTTGCTGATGTCTACATTATGTTACTGTTAGTTTTTGGGGGGGTTATATTGCTGATAACATTTTCCATCTCGATGCACATTATGTGTGTTATATTATGCTTGTTCAGTGCTATGAGTATGAGGAATAGTGCACAGCAAGTTGCACAATCTATAGCTCATGGCTGTAAAACTTTACAACTGGAGAAAAACAATGTTGTTCAAATGTATTTCTTTAACCACAAGCCACTGCCTAGGAGCAGGAATGAATGAATATGTGGACCCCCCCCCCCCCCCCCCCCCACCACCTCACTGACCCTGCAAGATGCAAACACATTTTGCCATTAAAATCATACTTGTCAGTTCATTTATATGGCAAAAAAGCCATCAGAGTAAAAAATGAGGCTGAACACCTGTTTCAATTTCCATGTGTGTGTCCAACATCTCCCACATAATTTCATCCCAAACTATATTAAAAATATCCACCAATAATCTACTGGGCAGTTCAGGCAGGGTTGCTAACTCCCTTGACTTTTGCCTGGCATCACTTAAGTCCCTTGGCTGCTTTTACTTCCAGTGCATACTTTCCTCACAATGGAAGGCGGTGACAGTAAATTTGCAAATTTTACACTGCCAAATTTAGACTCTTAGTGGCATTTTTGGAGGCCTGTATAGTCAGAATATGTCTGACAACAAGCAATAACTTCTTGCTCAAGCTACAGGATGCCCCAAATCGCATTTTATTTTCATGAACTTGCGATCTTCTGGTCAGCCAAAAAAACGACACAAGGACACATTTTTTCCACCTTCCATCCTCCTTCCCTGGTAATTTTTGCAACTGCAACATTGGTGGCATTTGCATTGCTTCACAATTCTAGGCTCAACTTCCATTGTTATACACAGCATGAAGCAACACCTACTCAGAAATCGGCCCAGAAATGGCGCTGTGAGTGTGACTTCTCACGACTTCTTGCGCGAAAGATTACAACGGGCATTCACTCATGCAAACCAGCTTCACTGAACTGCCCAATAGAGGCAGAACAGCAAAACCAGATGTAACTTGTAAGGCACATCACTGACATTGTCCATAGCCATAGGCTGTTATTTGTTAAGGAATCAGACCATGCAAGGATAAAAACATTGCAAGCCAAAAGTTGAGAATAACCTGGCTGTTGACACTAATGACAACAGACTTTCTCTTGTATTTATTTATTAATAAATTAGAAGCTGAGCACATTATACTATAGCATTAGTAAAGCTGGCAAATTTATCTTACACTTGTGTGACTTTTAGTACTTAGTATAATTAATAGTAATAATACTAA
>JABMCL010003662.1:110000-115000 GCA_018857735.1 Alviniconcha marisindica | reverse complement strand
CACACACACACACACACACACACACACACACACACACACACACAAAAAAGATAATATAGATATAAAGTTTTTATGCTAAACCTAAACATACAACACAGTTCTACTGATAGCATAATATGCATTAGGCATTACATCATGGCAAGAAAGCGAGACAGAAGAGCGAGCAGGCACAACACACACACACACACACACACACACACACACACACACACACCACACACACACACACACACACACACACACACACACACACACACACACACACACACACACATGAGGAAACAGGGTACTGGTTTTAGTTGGAGTAGTTCAAAGTGTTCTGAAAAGAGGAAAAAAGAAAGAAAAAAACGGAAGAAAAAAAAGAAGAGAAAAAACAAGAGCAACAACTGGTACTTCTTTAGCAGGCCCTTGACACAAAGGTGTCAAGAGAGTCGGCTGCTGTTGCCTCTGGTGGGAGCTCGTTCAATTCCTCAATCGTTCTGGGGAGGAAAGAAAACTGCCTGTGTGTGCGGCATTGTGGTTGTTGGAGTTGCTGGTCGTGGCCTCGACGCTGACGATCTTGGACTGAGCGGCAGGGTAGTCTGCTGGCAAAGTTTTTAGTACTTCAATGTGGACCAGGTTGTTCTTTCTCTTCCACAGCATGGTCAGTCTCGTCGTCTTTCGCCTCTGTTGGAGGGTGGGCCGGTTCAGCCGGTCCACGATGGCGCTGACATTAAAAGCATTGTGGCAGCGCTTTAAGACGAATTGTACAGCCTTTCTCTGTATGGATTCAAGCTTATACAATACCATATACAATATAACTTTATTGTGTTTTGTGGTGCCAAGTACACTCATCTCACATTCACTCCAATCATAAAACATTAAATTACAACAACAGCAAATAAACATCCAGGTAGAAAGTCATTCATAGATAAAAACATGAAAAATCCCACTGGCATCAAGCTGTGCATATCACATAAAATTGCCACTTCCCGAGGACCCCCTCTTAAAAGTTACTGTCCTAATAAAAACAGTTATAAAAATTATCTACAACAAATCAATTAATTAATCCAGCCGGCTTACTCCGCTGGCCATTATCACATTGTTTTACTCCGATCATGACCCATGACCAATGTACTTCTTGATGTGAGGTAACTCAAGCATGGGTCTTACGAAGACCTGGTACGCTTTCTCTCTCAGTTTCGTAGATTTTCTCTTGATGTTGCGTCTGAGGAATCCTAATGTCCTGTTTGCCTTCGCTTTGATGGTGTCAATATAGCTGTCACAGCTGTCTGTTGTTTCAAAGTAGTTAATGAATAGCACCTCTTCCTTGATTCCATTGTCTGTTTGCTTTGGCTTCTGTCCCAGTCAGCTGCGTAGGCCCTGATCACACCAGGAAGATTTAGCTCTGCAATTTCTTCAGGTTGTGACTTTAATCAAGATTTCTTTTTAGCTGAGAAAAATCGCAAACGGCATGCGCCTAGACTGCAAGACCGAAACTGCTAACCACTGTCTGCTTGGCTTTCAGGTTTCTATCCCCAACGAGAAGAAGGTGTTGAAGCTCACCAAACGACACAGTCTCCTCGTGAAAGGGGTGTCTCTGATCAGTACACAGCAGGCATTGCTGAAAAACTGCAAAGGAAAACTACTGGCAGAAAGAGTGAATTTCTACGTGAAAATGGGACCAAATATCAGCTGTTCACGGCGAAGAAAGAAGACGGAAAGGCATCGGAGAGTAACCCTATTAAGAGCGAATACACAAATCTGTTGAAGTTGCTGCGTAAAAGATCTGACAAAGATAACTATGCGCTTCATTCAAAATCTACGGGTTCCGTACAATCCAGGAACAGTCATGGTCAGAACGCCGTACGCCACGGGATAGGAACTGTTCCCTATGTCGAAATGTCGACGAAAAACAATCCGAGAAGGCTGGAAATCCGGGAAACTGGACTCAAAGTCCAACGACGAAGATATACGGAAAGAATAACCGGAAGGCCCGAGCCACGTCGAATCAGAAGAAGACGATGGTCAGGTAAGATGTTATCCAGTGGAGGTGTCGCTGTAACGGACAATAATGGAGAACGTTTTCCAGTCTCGATGAACTCGCCAACAGCGTGGAGCGCACAAAAGCCGGTTTTGGGGAATAACAATGGGAATCTGCTGTCCCAACAAACTAGTGTGCGCAAGGTGGCGCTCCTTATCCTTTACACTTTCCCACCGGGAGTTCTGATGGGATACTGGTTCGTCGCCATTATCTTCTTTTGGCGAAACAGGCGCTTCCTGTGTTGTACGGAAAGTTGCGAGACAGCGATGTATAAGATCACCTGCGTTAGAGCTCCACCTCGGAAATCAAATGTGAAATCAACCTTGTCTCTGGTGACAGTTAGCTGCAAGTCTTCAGAGCACGACAGTTGTCGGGAGAGCGTGCCGTACGAGCCCTCACGCGATAAGAGTTTGGAGAAACAGTTCGAGGAAGACCGCCAGTACTTTCTTAAGTTCGGCAGGGACCCGTCCGGCGATTCAAGCGCGGGCGACGTTGACGTTGACCAGTTCGTGGACATTCCCTCCATGCCCAAGAAGGAGTGGCTGGAGAGACGTCTGAAATGGTGGCTACAGAAAGACCGATATCGCAGCTTGGCCGGTATCTCCACCGACCCCAACAGTCCACCCGACCTTCCCACCGGCGGTCGTCGGTTGAAATCCGAAATCAGTGATTTCACCAGTGTGAGTCAACCCCCCGGCAGCAGTCGTAATAACACTTTCCAAGCCGCTAATCGTGAAAAGGCCGGGGTGAAAAGAAATGTGCACGGGAGTGCCAGACAAGAAGATCCCACCGATGCAACCATGTCGGAATCTTCATTTGGTGAATCGGAAACATCAGGAGACCAGTCAGAATTCGAAGCTTGATAATAAGACTAAAAGGAAATAAGGCATCACACGTAAGATGTTTTAGTCGTCTAGATATCGCAGATAGAGAAACTTGATCATTGACTGCATTTAAAGAAATGGCCTCGTACAAACTAAAAGACGAGATGCTTCCAATAGCCCCCAATTACACACACACACTGTTCACCGATCAGGGCCCACCGTCACACACACTACTCCATCACTCACCCACAAACTCAAGGCTAGTCTGGTTCCCACAAATTCACTCCCTCACCTTCTGACAAAAATAAAACGAAAAACAACACACCAACACACACCAACGGCTAAACAGAGAATGCTGAGGAAATGTGTGTGTGTGTGTGTGTGTGGTTGTGTGTGTGTGTGTGTGTGTGTGTGTGTGTGTGTGTGTGTGTGTGTGTGTGTGTGTGTGTGTGTTGTCATTTATTAATCAAAGGAAAGGATAATGTTATTGCTTAAATACAGGAGCTTAGGGAGTATCAATACCGAATAGTTTAGATGATAAACGCTGCATCTGTAGAACATATTTAAAACATTTTCTAACGGGTTTACAAAAATAAATACATAGTGTACAAATAATACTGAACTTCATAAAATCGGGATACCTTGCATAGCGATCATGTAATTCCCACCAGTTGAAGGTTAAAAGCTTAATGTTATAACTAGAAATTTTCTTCATCTGCGCCCAGCCCCCATCCCACACACACTCTAACACACGCAGACCGACCCCCCCCCCCCCCCCCCTCCCAAAATGGTACATGCTATAAAGAATTTAAGGGTGAAACGCAGAACTGTAAAGCAAGCATGGTAATCTATTTTCTCTCTCTATATATAAAAACAATTTTGAACCCTGGATTATATCCATCTTTAGAGAAATAATAATAGGCACTTGTGATCCAATTGCATACCCCCTCCCTCCCTCCCCCCCGCCCCCTCCCCCCCCCCCACGCGCGCACCACGCAGCACGCACACCCACAACACACAACCACAACCACACACACACCCTACACACACACACACCACACACACACAACAACACACACACACACACACACACACACAATTTCTTCCGTCGGGTCATTCAAAACGCTGCACGGGTGGTTCCGGTTTCCGCATTAAAGAGGCGACCGGCACTTGGCAGAACGATTTCAGCAACCTGTTCGTCTTGCCCTAACACTGAGCAGTCGCTTCGACGAGTTCCGAGGTCTGGGCTAAAGCTTACCATCAGAGGACGGGAGGGATCTGCAAGGATGGCCCTCGGTCGCTTTACTGCCTTTGTCTCGAAGTGCGATTGGAGATCCGTCAATGATGAGCCGATCAGCTAATTGCTAGCTGTCTTGGTAATCTTGGACAGCCTAGCCAAGTCATACTCCTTCAGGCTGCCAAAGAAGCAGAGACTGTTGAAGGTGACGGTGGAGTCCACAGTTGTTGTGTTGAACAGTTCTAGTAGTTTGGAACAGACGTTGAAGGATTTGAGTATCTTTACAAAGTTCAGTCGTTGATCCATCCCCCTTCTTGGGGAGATTCAGCGTTTGCTGACCAGTCTAGCCTGTCGTCCAGGATGGTGCCCAGGTACTTGTACTGATACACAACCTCCACCTCCTTTCCTCTGATGACCAGCAGACTGGACTGGGGGCGAGTGGGAGGGAGTGGGGAGCTACGTAAGTCAACGACCATCAATTTTCCTTGGTTTTGTTGACATCTAGGTGGCGCTCATCGCCCCGGCAATCAAGGTCATCAACGGCGTTCCTGTACGCACTTTCACTCCTTGCGGTCATTCTGGTGAGTGCTGTGCCATCGGAAAACTTCACCTGCACAGTATCGCTGGCCACACACCGACAGTCCGACGTGTACAATGTGAAAAGTGCTTGGAGAGGACCCGTCCAAATTATTAAAGACTGTGACAAAATAATCAAGATTTTATACGAGAAACCAAGGACAATGAAAAGGTCGTCAGAAGCTGTGAACCCGTAGTTGCTACGGAAAGTAGTGCAAAGTCCACGGGCTCTAGAGCGTGTAGAACTGCCATCCCAACCAGTCTCACCTCGCTTAAGAAACGGGGTTGAGTATGGCAAACGAAGCACAAGTCGGTAGGAAAGGCAGTTGAGACAGCAATT
>JABMCL010003662.1:95000-102500 GCA_018857735.1 Alviniconcha marisindica | reverse complement strand
GAAGAGAAGGTAAGAGGGGAAAAAACCCACATGTTGTTGACTGCGTATCAGTTTCACTTGCTGACAGTTTTGCTTTTGGGGAATTGAAGCTATAGAACAGGCTGACTTGCAGTAAAAATTCTTTCGTTGCGGGGGTAGCTTATGAGCTGTGTCAGTCGTGAGCTTACAGCTGCCGGCCGGCTTGGCTGTGGCTGTGGCCTTAAAATGTTCACTTGTGGGAATATATGCTTATGTGTATCGAATTACTGGCGTGAAAAGGGTCGGGCGTGAAAAGGGTCGAGTTTTCAACTCCCACCCGCCGTTGTAGGTTAAAACGGCGGCGGTCAGTATATGTATTATATATAATAGGAATAGCGCTCCGGCAACCCGTTTTCTAGTTTACGGTTTAGGCCGCGATGAACGCTGACCGTGTGTATAGTTTTCCAGAGTACAAACAACCGTCTACAGGGTTTGTCACGGTTGATCGATATTTCTTTCCGATTAGTGGGCTCTCTCTCTCTCTCTCTGTCGCAGGAACAACCAACCCGGCCTAGTGTGCGGTAATCGCGTTTACTTAGGTTATGAATGCCAGTTTGTCCAGCCGGCTCTCTTGCTGTCAAAGTCGAGGTGGCCGTCCTGAATTGGCCGTCCCTAATAGTCCGTACGGTCACGGTGGACGCAAAGCGACATCGAACAAGAACCGGTTCAGTAGTATGTGAACGGTCCGCTGGGTGCTGGCGCTCCGAGAGACCGACTGACATGGCACCATGCAGTGCCAGCCCGCTGTTTGATCAATGGACTTACACGATATTGGCACTGCCGCAGGGCCGCCGGTTCTATTGCTAGGTTCTCTCGTAGGATTACTTGAACTGACGCTGACTCATTCAGACTAACACAGCACAATTCCCAACATTAAACTGCTGGCACTAGTCTCTGACCAAGTCCGATGTTCCCGGCGAATTTATTTTGGTTTGGGTGTTGTCGTCGTTGTTGATGACTGATGTACTGGAACGTATCTTGTCGGACTTACACCGACACAGAACACATGGTTTAGTTTTTTCTTTGCTGGCTTTGTTTCAGCTAGTGGGCTTAATGCTACACGATGGTGCACATTAGGCCCCCGACACACACACACACACACACACACACACACACACACACACACACACACACACACACACACACACACACACACACACCACACACACCAACACACACCACACACACACGCACACCACACACACACACACACACACACACACACAACACACCACACACACCATACACACACACACACACACACACACACACACACACACACACACACACACACACACACACACACACACACACACCAAAACACACACACACACAACACACACACCACACACAGCAACACACACACACACACACACACACACACACACACACACACACACACACACACGTGTATGTGTGTGTGTGTGTGTGTGTGTATGTATGTGTGTGCGCACATTTGTGTATGCGCATGTGTGTGTGTTGTATGCCAGTGTGTGTCCAGATGTCTAGTCTGTGTATATGTGTGTGTGTGTGAGAGAGAGAGAGAGGGGAAGGGTCGAAAGAGATGCCCTACTTTCTGTGATTAGGACTGGCATGTATTCGACTTCGTCACCAAGAAAATTGGTAGTGAAGAAACGAAACGCTACAACTACGATTGACCCATAACACGGCAAGCTCTCTCAAGTCAGTATACACAAATCAGTTCCGACAGTGTCAGTGCATGGTACAACGTGAGCCGGCATTCAGTTCAGTCCCGCCGATGCTCAACCCACCCACGCGAACAATACTACACAACAACAGCAAAAATGTCATGCATATTCACGTTGAACCAGTGCATCGATTCTCAACAGGTTTATTGGTCATTTTGAGCCGCCTGTCGGCCATCTTCCCAAGCAGTTGAAAGCCTGCACGACAAGCGGTTGGAGGGGGGGGGGGGGTAGCATACTGGAGCTATGAATATGAAAACCGGGCTGTTGGGTCGCACGCGGTGGAGAGGCACGGAGCAACACCTAAGGCTGACATTAGGAGGTGGTCCGCTTTGATCGAAGTCGCTCAAGCAAGACGGGAAGAAAATTGTACTCTGGATTGGGAGAGGATCTGACAGGTACGTTTTACTGTCTGAGCGGGTGGACAAGCTTCATGCTGACCTTGCCGTAACGCAAAGTTAAGCCATTTAGGGCTTCTCTCCAGGCCACTGCACCGGCCCCCCTCCCCCCGGCCCGCCCTCTAAACCTAGCCCCTATCCTTGCCTTCAACATCCGAACCACCGGTTTACGACTTCCTCCCTTGTGCCGAAAAGCGAGGCTTGCTCGCCCCACCTCGCCTTCCCACGCCCGCCTCGCTCTGGCCACACCCGGCTCGCGGCTTGTTTGGGCCGCTTTTGACGATGAGCTCATTTAACTCAAAGTGGATTACTGACTCAATGTTTACTGAGAATTAAAGGAACTACCAATACGTAGCCTTCCGAAAACACGTTTTGTTCAACACAGAGATCAAAATATGCCTCAGCAATACCTTGAAGTCTAGTTTTTGTTTTGTTGTTATTGTTGTTCGACCAGCCTCGGTGTACAATCGCATACATCAACATCTGAGCGCACGTTAAAAATCCCAAGCATTGGCTGTCATACAGTTGTTTGGACTCACGAAAATATTGCATACTTTGATGATATGAATAGGTAGCACTGCTCTTGCGGCTGCCGTGTGTCTTACCCAGCCGGTAAGGTGAGCCAAATTTCCCACGAGGGACAGTGAAGTACATATAGTTCTATATATAATACGCCCGCTGCCCCACCCTGATAATGTTGTCATTGCATCGCGCTCGGGTTTGCCGCCGACTGTTGCCTCTGTGGCCGTTATCGCTTCCTGCTCTCAGTCAGAGATAACATTGCAACGTTACCCAGACGAGCCCTTATTCCCTTATTCCAGTGTTAATCTGTCGAACAATCGGCTGTATTGAGAAAGTTGATGGAACCCTCGGACATACTGTTGGTAAATTTACACGGTTGTTGCGGTTGTCCCCAAGGTGACAAAACGTGCCAAAACTGATGCACTGCCTGCATGTTTTGTCACCCCGTCACGTTTTGTTACCACGTAGTGACAAAACGTGCCGAAAGGTTCACTCATTGCACATTTTGTCACCCCTTCGCCAGCAGCACTATACTGAATCTGTCATTCCTCTTCCCTCGATGTGTATGTGTGTGTGTCTGTCTCTGTGCGTGCGTGCGTGCGTGTGTGTGTGTGTTATTATCCCCGCGTCAAGCAGTCTTACTGTTAAACTGAAATTCTGTATCGCTTTGAGTAGCTTACACGGTTGCTGCTGCCGGTAGCTCTGTAAGATGTCAAATCTGATTATATAGTGACCGAGTGATCGTGTGGTTTGATACTGTTGTGTATGTTCTGATGGAATGATTGGTATGGTTTGATGAGGCTGAAGGTAAACGTGGCCCACTGACTTTGGCTATGGTGATTGTTGTTGTTGTTGTTGTTGTTGTTGTTTTGTACGAATGTTTCATTGTACGGCGTCTAGTGAAGTTTATACCATAATGCGCGCCTAGCAAGTTTTTAGTATTCTTAATTGTTATTTTCCCAGCTGCTCTCAGACCATGTAGACATTGTGCTACAACTTCTTCTGCAAATCGTCACTCCTGACCGCGACGAGCTTTAATCCTACCACCGACAATAATCCCCTCCGAGATTTTTTTTCTTGGATTACAGGACGTTACTCCACTGTGTCAGCCTTGCGGCTCTCTCTCTCTCTCTCTCTCTCTCTCTCTCTCTCTCTCTCTCTCTCTCTCTCTCTCTCTCTCTCTCTCTCTCTCTCTCGATATATATATATATATATGTATCGTGTAATCATATCCAAGTCGAAAAGGTGCAATGGCCGCACGATTTGTCACCCCACGGGGGTGACATGTATGTCACCCTGGTGACAAAACGTGCCAAGGTCACAAAAGCTTCCGCCAACACACGGTTGAACAAAGTGATCCGGCGCTTCAAATTACACCGCAGCAGCCTACCCCCCGAAAGTGAACCCAGTGTTGTAGGGCATGTCAATGACAGAAACAGATACACACAACTGTCAATGGCAGATACACACAACTGTCAATGACAGAAGCAGGTACACACAACTGTCAATGACAGAAGCAGATACACACAACTGTCAATGACAGAAGCAGATACAACTGTCAATGAGAGAAACAGATACACACAACTGTCAGTGACAGAAGCAGATACACCCAACTGTCAGTGACAGAAGCAGATACACACAACTGTCAGTGAGCACATGCACAGAACTGTCAATGACAGAAGCACACACACACACACACACACACACACACACACACACACACACACACACACACACACACAACTGTCAATGACAGAAGCAGATACACACAACTGTCAGTGACAGAAGCAGATACACACAACAGTCAGCAAATACACACAATTGTCAATGACAGAAGCACACACACACACACACACACACACACACACACACACACACACACACACACACACACAACTGTCAGTGACAGAAGCACATACACACAACTGTCTGACAGAAGCAGCCGCTTTGTGTCGTAACATTCAAAGGATGCAGCAAGAGATGAATGGGAAAACAAGCCACCGAAACGACACAAAATCATTTTTAGACAGTTTTCTCTTATGTTCATACCTTTTGTTTGACGTCATTGTCTTCTAGGTCTTTTATTTAACGTTTTCCAGCCCCCATTCCCAGCCCTCGCCATACTAAATGACGTGACATTGCTTTGTATCGTAGCAACGGCTAACACAACCTTGTCTCCTTGTGTGTTCTGCACGTTGCATTTGTTGAAAGGAACTAGCCTTCTTGTTTCGAAGCGTGTTGCGTGCAGGAAGGCCCGCCTTCCTCCAAGAGGTAGAACAGATCAAAATAAAATAAAAACTTTTATTTTATTTTAAAATGCCCCGTTGATTTTATTTTCTATTTAGAGTCCGATTTTCGTCAGTAACTATTAGCGGGACTGTGTGTAGAAAGCACCATCAGGTGTCACAACTGGTCTAACGTCTACTCGCTTTCCTCTTTGATCTTGGCCTGCGGGTGACGTAAGCAGACAACGCTCGTGTCCGACATCAAAGCGGCCGTGCGTGCAACACGGGAGAAGTAGGACACTTGTCGGTGTTGAGTGCAACAGTCCCGCTAATCGTCACTAACAAATTAAGTTATCTAAACTGAATATAAAAGCAAGGCAAAATTTAAGCCTTGATTTTAAGGTTGCTTTGTGTGTGTGTGTGTGTGTGTGTGTGTGTGTGTGTGTGTGTGTGTGTGTGTGTGTGTGTGTGTGTTGTATCGTTCTGTTTTTTCAATCTCCTCATGCTACCTGTTGGATAAAAGGTGTTTTGAGAAGGTTAGTTCCTCTTCAGTCTGTCCTACGTGCTGGACCAAACATGCCTTGAGAAGGCTGGTTCCTTTAAGACTGCATGTTTGAGGTTACAATTACCTAGCTGCCACAAAGGGGTAAGGTAATAGTTGTTTTGCCGCATGAAAAGCAAAACTGCCTGTCGACGCTACAGTGCTTTTTATGGCACTACAGCAACGTCTAACAAAGCGTTGTGTCGAGGCCAGAAACACGATGTCTACACGTTGTGTTTGTTTGAGGTTATGTCAGTATGTCAGTAAGACTGAGCTTACAACTTGGCCATAGCAGTAACTATAACACGTAAAACTATTTTTATTCAACTGTTACATCTCTCTCTCTCTCTCTCTCTCTCTCTCTCTCTC
Source organism: Alviniconcha marisindica (assembly GCA_018857735.1). Taxonomy (NCBI): domain Eukaryota; kingdom Metazoa; phylum Mollusca; class Gastropoda; family Provannidae; genus Alviniconcha; species Alviniconcha marisindica. The sequence continues at coordinate 96,721 of JABMCL010003662.1, read as the reverse complement.
TCTCTCTCTCTCTCTCTTCCTCTCTCCTCCCCCTCTCTCTCTCTCTCTCTGAACCTAACTACAATCCTTGTAAAATAAAGTTTTCGAGTCTCCTCTCTCTCTCTCTCTCTCTCTCTCTCTCTCTCTCTCTCTCTCTCTCTCTCTCTCTCTCTCTCTCTCTCTAAGAGCTAAGAAATAAAATAAAAAATCAGGTGAGAAAAGCAAAAAAGGACTATTTCCAGAAACTCAATGAGCGAGATAAAAATATTTCGACTGTGTGGCGTGCTCTAAATACATTCACGAAAGGGAGCCAGTCTCATTCTGCCGTTATCCCAAAGAACCGAACGGCTGATAAATTCAATAATCACTTCCTTTCTGTGGCAGAATGTTTGGCAAAACCACGATCGGATGATGTATATGACTCTGAATGCTCAGATATTCTACATGAATTTTGCGAGCGAAAAACACGAGGGCAGGAGCCATTTGTCATCCCATATATTTCCATTCCAGAACTCGGTAAATATATATCCAAACTGGATAACAAAAGTCGTCTGGACCCGATGGCATTAGTAACCACTTACTTAAATTGTCAATGCCTTACATAATAGACTCACTTACTTACATTTTTAATCTATGCATCGAGAAAAACCATTATCCATCTTGAGTTTAAGAAAGCAAAAGTGATCCCATTGTCAAAAACTCGCGACAAGACAAATTTGACTGACTACAGACCAATATCACTGTTATCTGTCCTGTCCAAACTCCTCGAAAAGCATGTGCATGTGCAGTTAAATGATTATTTGGAAAAACACCTACTCATTCACCCCTTCCAGTCTGGTTTTCGATGTAAACACTCTTGCAGTACCGCTTAGTACGGCTTACACATTCTTGGCTGACAGCGATGAACAGATCTGAGGTGTCTGGCGTGATATTCCTAGACCTGAAAAAGGCCTTTGACCTTGTGGATCACAATATCATGATGTACAAGCTTGGATGCTACCTTCAGAATTCAAGTTCTCTACCGTTTTTCAAATCGTGTCTTGAAGGCAGAACGCAAAGTGTTTTCTTCCATGGCTCATATTCTTCTGAAGGCTCTGTAAAGTTTGGGGTACCACAAGGATCTGTCTTAGGGCCTATTCTGTTTAGTATTTTTATCAATGACCTACCATTGCATGTAACGAATATTTCTGTTGCTTGCGACATGTTAGCAGACGACACAACACTCCACACATCCGGAAAAGATATTATGCAGGTAGAACACACCTTACAGGAAAGCTTAGACCAGGTCTCATGTTGGTGCGACAATAATTCTATGGTCATCAATCCAAAGAAAACCCACTCTATGACAATCGCTACAAGGCAGAAGCATCAGCTGTTACCTTTATCGCTTGATCTGTTACTACATGGAGTGAAAGTTGAACAAGTGGCAGAACACCGACTTTTAGGAATAATTATAGACAACAAACTTCGGTGGGATACACATACTGACACACTGTGCAAAACACTCTCTAAGCGTGTCTTCCTTCTATCTAAGCTAAAGTACATTGTTGACACTGATACTTTAAAGCTTTTCTTCAATGCCCACGTTAAATCCCACATTGACTATGCATCCGTAGTGTGGGGCGGTTGTAGTGATGCTCTCAAAAACGATTAAATTCTCTACTAAGAAGATCCGGAAAGCTAATCCTTCCAGATAAAAATCTAACCACTGACCAGAAACTGAATAAGATAGGAATATTGAA